>JADRCD010236851.1:0-24699 GCA_019843815.1 Montemys delectorum
AGGTTCTTCCCCACTTTACTTTCTATTAGTTTCAATGTATCTGGTTTGATGTGGAGGTCCCTGATCCACTTGGACTTGAGCTTTGTACAAGGCGAAAGGAATGGGTCGATTTGCATTTTTCTACATGTTGACCTCCAGTTGAGCCAGCACCATCTGTTGAAAATGCTGTCTTTTAACACTACTCTTTTAAAATCTTTCCTTTAAAAAATTCTACCATACCTGAAGAAGTAGGTACTTTATAGTTTCCATTTTAAAGACTGAAGTCATGAAGTCCAGCTTGCTTTCTCAAGTTGTCTGGAAATCCACCATCTGAGCATCCTTTGTCTTCTTTCAGAGCCCATAATTGAAGGCTCCTACTGTACTTCAGTCCACTCTGACCCCTTTCCTAAAGGTGCAGGGAATACCACAACCCATACTCATCGGGACAAATCTTGTCTTAACAGAAAATTGTGAATCATTTCTCGATTCACAGACTGTGGTGACTATTCATAATTGTCAACTTGACATCTGTTCTACTACAACCAACAATACTGTCAATTACATCTGGAGCTATCTAAAGCACAAATGGATGAGCACAGCTGTAAGCTACTGTTCCAAATCATTTAATGTGAGTGTAAAGGCCTAATTCTAATCCAAATCTTAAAGGTGTGAAGATACTCCTTCAACTTCCTGCTGGAAGCCACTCTAAAAGGGCATAGAAAAAGGAAGAAGCATGCTCTCCATATTTGACCACTCACTATCACTTTCACCAGCAAGTTCCTTCCTTCACTGGCATTAGAGACTTCTTCTTTAGGATTCCAGTGCACACTGATGACCACCTAAGATACACAGCCTCATAGACTGCACAACCTCTAGATTCTTGAAACTTCCTTTGGCATACAGATATTGTTGGACTAGCTAGACCACAGCCAGTAAACCATATACATGCACCCAAGCACACACACACTATATGAATACAAACTTATGATCCTGTAGAGAAACTTGACTAATATACAGATATTTTTACATTTTAATTTGGAAGCTTTTAATCCTTACTTACATGTAATGATAAACACACAATTCTTGCTATGCAGGTTATAATGTCCACCCACACTTTTCTGGAAATAATAGGAAAAGAAGTCCTTCCAGTTCCCATTCACAGTAATGGTTAATAAGAAGTACGATATATGTATATATATGTGTGTGTGTGTATGTATATATATACATATATCTTTACACAGAGCAGCTTCAACCTGCCATTTGTTTATATCACCGACCAAATTAAAACATAAGCAAACTCTCTTAGCCCATCCAGAACTTGATTAGTCATTTACTTCTTTCATACAATGCTAGTTTCTTGCCTGGACAATATATAAAAAAAAAAAAACAAAAACAAACAAAAAAAAAAAAAACAACTGTGTAGACCATTTGGTATTGGATGATTAATTGGGTGTGCTCCCCTGGGAAAGAAAAGTTAAAGCCTCCTGTTAGCATATCTACTGTAGCTGTCCTTGTTTAGCTCAGATTTTGTCAGAGTTTATGAATATGTCTTCTGACATTCCTATGTGACACAAAGACTCTCACAGCAAACTCCATGATCCTTTCTCTCTTACAATCCTTTTGCCACCTTTTCCACAAAATTTACATACAAATAACATTCTAAAGATTGAATGTGTTACACTTATATATTTGAGAATTCACACACATACACACACACACAGGCACACACACACACACACACACACACACGCACGCACACACACGCCCACACACACACACACAAAACAACAAAAATAATGAAGAAATAAGCATGATTTTGAAAGATCAGAAGAGGTGTGTATGGGAGGGTTTGGACAGAGAAAGCAATAGAGATAAATTATGTAATAATATTGCAATCTCAATAAGTAAAGAAAATAATTACGAGAGAGACCTGAACATCTAGTTTCCTGTTACAAATTGTGAAGTCATGTGCCTCACCTTCTTCTTCTTTTTTTTTTTAACATGTGTACATCAAAAGAACTTTCTACAACCACTGAAATTACTTATCCATAATTCAAGCAACAGAGAAATAAGGATGTGACCGTAATAGATACTATCAAAATGTTCATGTTTGTCTTTGTACAATCACAATTCTTGACCCTAGTGAGTGCAATATAAGAGTTAACAGCTACAATGTGAAAAGGAATTGAGTAAAAAACTCATGTAACACTGACTGTTAAATTCAACAAGGAATGCGAAATCTCATCTGTGACTGAATAAAAAAATGTGAAAAAATATGACTTCAGTAAGTAAAAATAAAACTAGAATAAATTGTGTTAAACTATGCTATCCTTGAGACTTTAACCTGGAGATCAAGGTCTTAGTAATACTCTGGATAATTAATTTATTTTTAGTTTTCATTCAAAATGCAGAAACTTTAACATGCTTATCCTGAATGTATCAGGATTCTTACCAATTAGTCTATGCATAAGTAATCCTAATAACTATATCCCAGAAAGCAGTGCATTTTGAAGACATCTTGTTCTGTTTTCAATACTGTGCACACTCCACTCACTCCTCTTTAGTCCAGGATACATGATAAGCAAGACGAATCACATTTATGTAATGTAGACAAAATTGGAACCTACCTGCTTGTAAAAAATATGAAGATGAGAATATCCAAATACCACAGCTAATGTGACTATTTAACAGAGTTTTGAAAAAGGATTCTTTTCAAAGTAAAATGTTAATCAGTTATTGATAATTATAACAGAAGACCAAGGAAACCCAGAATGGATATAAGCATACTGCATGTACACACTCAAATCACAACATGTATCTAGCTTCATTTAGCAGGTTAAAAAAAATGTACACCATTCTTATTTTGGATTTCATGATTTTCTTTTCTTTTAGATTTCCCAATGCTATCAGATTAAAAATGTAGCCTTTCATTCTTGCAATGCCTAAAATGCTTATTGTGTAGATAAAGACAGCATCTAGCTATCTGAAGAAATGAGTCAGAATTCCTCTAAAGAATGCACTGCACCTGCTGACCTCTTTGAAGTAAGACTGCAAATGAATCCCTCTATAAATACCATGTTGACGGTTCTTAGTAAAGGGAATTAACCTTAACCATTCTGTGAACTGTTGTGAGTCAGGAGAGCAGCAGTAGACTTAAGGTAAAAAGATTGATTTCATTGTTGAATGCCAACACTCCATTAACGGGATATCTTTTGCTTTCAAAGGATCTTTATTTCAGACTATTAAAGCATGGGTTGTGCATGGTATGTGTGCCACCTTTTCTTTCCTTGGGGTCTTCACCAGGTCCTGACTATGTTCATTATTAGTATTGTAACCTGGTGATAACATTGTTCTTGGAGTATAAAAGTTGTTGTAAGAAAGATGTGATTTAAGTAGGAGAGTCATTCTCAGGATATTTGAAGCTAAAGACATGCAAGGAGAGAATTGTCTGCTTTCGTAGAAACACAATTAAGCTTGAATTAACAAATTAATACTTTGCAGTAGACAGTCATGAGCTTACAGAGAAATAAATCTCTTCAAATTTCAAGACGAAAGTAGAGAAATCAAAAAAACCTAAATGGGACCAAATGAAATTGCTTTTCACAGGCATGGTAAGCTAAAGTGGTTGAACTAGAATTATGATATTTGTGTTTTTGTAGTGTCCATAAAAAGCAATCAACAAACAAAAGGATTATCTTCATGACAATTATAGTGAAAAACAAATTTAACCTTTCAGTTGCAATCCAAAATAAAGCAAATCACTGTGAATTACAATAGTTACAAATATTTACCCTGTCTTCTAGATTCCACTGACTTTTCCTTTGAAATTGGCCTTGGTGGTTGAAAACATTTTATGTACTGGAAAAGTTACTTAAACAATGTGAAGAAAATAAATGGATGTCTGAGAAGTTGTAGCTTCCTCACATCTAATTTTCTGTTGATTTGTGGAATGCCTTTGATGCAATGTTTGTTAAATAATAAACAAAAAACAAATAAACAAAAAACCTGACCAAATACATAGCAAATTTTTCATAATGTTAGAATACGGGAATTGTACTATGTGGACTGTCAATTTTTTTTTAGCTCAAAACTGTTTGCCTTTTTAATTAGCTAAGATGGGGAAGAAAAAACAATAGCGACACTTTCAGCCAAGACTAAAATTTTTAATTTTGCATCCTTTTTTGAAAATGTATCATAAAAGAGCAACACATAAAATTCATGGGTTGAGATCTTCTACATTGCCTAATTCTTTACTTTTTAGTCCAGAGACATTCTGAGATTTTTATCCTATCTTTAAGCAAAGAAATGAAAATCCAGATGTTACCAAAAATATTTCATAATTAAAACAGAATTTACCATTATTTTCAAATAGCAACAGACAGGACATTGGACAATTACAGGAATGGATAATCTATGTACTTAACTTTGCTATTATCAGTTTAATTAGAAGTCTTTAAAAACTATATATACCTACAGAGGAGTTGCCAAAATCCCAGAAAACAAAATAAAACAGACAAACAAACAAAAAACAAGTAATTATATGAATGCTCATGAGGTCCTTACAGAAATTCAACTATAGGGACCTGCTACATTTGCTGTTCTTTCTCCATATTGGTTTTACTTATGTGAGTATGCATTTTCTTTTATTTCTTATTTTGATGAGCCAATTAAATTTACATACAAATGCTGGCCCCTCATCCTTAAATTCTTAGTATTTTATCTGTTAATAATAACAAAATTAGCTCTTCTAGTGATTTCTTCAAATGAGACATTTTTACACTGAGGCAGTCATACTATTAGGATGTACCTTTAAATTTTGAAGGCCATTCATATATAATCCTTAAAAGCATTTGCTTTTTACAATAAAAGATTAAATTTGTATCATTATATTACTATTTATTGAAGTGTGCTCTGTTTCCTTGGACCTCAGCTTTTCTTGAATTCCATGATGCTGATCTTTAAGGGAATAGGCACACTGACCTACAGAAAGCGTGCTATAAATTCATTTAAGGAATCTTCATGGCTTGATTTGTCCTTCAAGGTTTTTACTATTTTTTATAAATGATGTTAGACTTTTTGCTGAGTATTTCTTGAAGCAACCAAGATCAATATCACCTATTATTGAAAATTTGTATGAATCATCACTTCTTATGCCATTCTTTTAAATGTTGTAACAAAAATTGAAAACAAGAAACTTAAAGTACCTTCTTAAGTGATGTCAGTAGAATCTACTAAACCAAAATATGCATGATTTCAGTAGTAAAATAATTGTTAATCAGTTTAGAGTCACTAGTGATAAGACAAACAAAAGGGAAGTTGGCCCAAATTCATAAATAGAAAGTCCCAATATTGTAATGGTGCTCAGTT
Source organism: Montemys delectorum (assembly GCA_019843815.1). NCBI lineage: Eukaryota > Metazoa > Chordata > Mammalia > Rodentia > Muridae > Montemys > Montemys delectorum. The sequence goes on from JADRCD010236851.1 coordinate 5,347, forward strand.
TTGCAAACATGATCTTTAAACTTAGACATAATGATGAGAAATTCAAATTTCCACAGACATAAAAATTTCCATGGAAATAAAGTGGATTTGGAATATCTCAGTTAGAAAGAGAAAGAAGAGCAAAGTTTGTGGGGCTGCTATAGTAAGAATTGTTATAATGCTGTGCTAACTGTGATGGTGTGGTATCTGTAATGATGTGGATAATCTGGTCAATGGACAGAATACATTATCAGATTCCCCAGGAATACAGCGAACTGACTTTAGAAAATAGCATCAAAGTAATTAAATAGGACACATGGGTCATTTCGACAATAATTTCTGCAGAGGCGTATATGGGAATATATTAGATCATCATTCTTGGTGTTGTACTGTGCAAATAAAGTATTAATTTGAATTAAAATATGAACATGAGGAACTAAAATTATAAACTCCTTGGATGAGTAGAAAACATCCTTGTAGTTCTGAAAGATAATGATTTTTATCTTTAATCCTAAGGCCACTAAACAGGAAAATAATGATAACGAGTTGGACGTGTTCAAATCTGAAAATTTGTGCATATCAGAAACATTTCATTAAAACCATTCAGCTAAACTGGATCCTCATTTTAAGTCAGCAGAACAAAAATAAAGAAGAATGAACTTTTAAAAAGAAAAGAAATTTACTAGGTATGGTATGCAGGATGGCATGTTACACAGGAAGCAAACACAGATGGATTGTGAATTTGAGGCCAGTGTGGGCTACAATGTAAAAATCTTACCTCAAAATATATTGGTTTTGTTTCAATTTTTTAATTTTATTTAATCTTTTTTTTTTGCATTCCAGATTTTAACCCCCTCCAGGTCCACCCTCTAACTGTTCCATATCCCATACATCCTACACCTCCAGTCTCTAAAGGATGTCCCCACGCTTCCACCCCCAACCCTGCCCCGACACCACCAGACCTTCCCACTACTTCTGGCCTCCAATCTCTTGAGAGTTAGATGCATCTTCTTGTTCCTCCATTGTAGCGCACTAACTCAGAAAGGCACTAAATTTGCTACCTACCACCACAAATAAAAAGTGAAATAAAGCAAACAACAACAAAAAAGATGTCACAAGCTGAGAGTAGACATTTTATATATTTATATATCAGCAAATTAATTATATCTTTTCATGTGAGCACTTTAATATAAATATAGTGTTATATGTAAATATATAGTTAAGTTTTTTATGTCCCTATTTGGAAATGAAAAGATAAACAACAGAAATGAAAGATTTAGAGATTTTAAAGAACAACATATTTTAGCTAGTAAGCACATGAAAGTAAAAACACAGTTACAACATATCAAAAGAAGGAATTGAAGAGGTGGCTCAGCAGTTTAGAGCACTGGTTGCTCTCCCAGAAGACTGAGGCCTGAGTCTCAGTAACCTCCATTGTTAGTTACTTCCCAGTAACCAGCCATCACTCTTTTCTGACCTTCATAGGCACTAGGCCCACAAGTGAGATACAAACATATATGCAGCCAAAACACCCATCCACATAAAATAAGTACATATTTTAAAAAATAAGATATTCAAGAATCACTAAAATGAAAAAGTTGACACTACTAAATATCAGTGAGATTGTGGGGTCTTAGAGACACTTTTATCTTACCCTTGGTGTTAGAAAATGAGTTGTTTATTTCAGAAATTGTTTAGTGTTTCAGTGAAGTTAAATATCTTATAATCTTTTATATTTATCTAAGGAATGTGAATGTATACAACATGTACTGATATTTTGTATGGAATTATCAAAAATAAGACAATTCAATGTTATTAGGGAACAGAAACAAAAAACTAACATTTCTCAAAAGTTGTTGCTATGTGGGGTAGAAAAAACCAAGAATATATATTATGGAGCTTCGATTATTTAAAGCTTAAGTTAAGAAGAACAAGACTATCATGATAGCAAATGATTATCTGTAGGGTAGAAGGTATACAAGCAGCCGTAAGGGAGCATCCTGAGATGTTAGGGACTGACTGATCTAGTTTATAATCTGACTGGCATGCTGACATTCTGAACACACACACACACACACACACACACACAAACACAAACACACTCACCAATTACTTATTTTTGTACTGTAGTAGATAAACTTCCCTTCAATTTAATAAAGTCATCATTTGCTTGCAGAATCAGGCTATCTTTAATTATGCAATCATGACACGAAATCCAGTAAGGAAAATTCAATTCCGTGCAGGATACAATTAGCTTTCATTCAGTATGTTACTGCTTTGAGCTTTCATGACAGTCTGTGCTTAATTTTCTTTGTTGTTGTTATTTTACTTTTTTTTTTTAAGGTTAAAGGATACTAGAATGTGCTGATCTAACAACCAGGATTTATTTCCATGGCTTAGAAACTTGGTACACACCTATTGATCAACAAGTCATTTTGTTTATTCTCTTGTACCAGCTTGGAATTTAATAAAGCCTCCAAGGAATCATCTCTATTGTTCTTCATACTCATGACCTGTTTAGTGCTCATACTTATCCCTTGCACCCATGCCTGAATCCAATATTTATTCTTTTAAAACTATCTAAATCAACTGGACTTAATTCTTTCTGGGTTAGTAAATGGTATGTCATTCAAACGTGGCAAATGGGTCTTTAGTAATACATGAGCCCTTCAGGGTAGGGTACTTCCTATTGCTTTATTCTTATAGTTTTCAAGATTGTATTATGGGAAAGGTCAGAAATGACCAGTTTAATAAAAATCAATTTTTTTCTTTGATGCAGATCAAAAGAATCCTAGTAAAGCAAAGCATAATCAGCGAAGGAAGAAAACTAGACCACTAGGAATGTAGAACCAATTTCTAAGTAAGGCTGTTACTTCTGGGGAATGAGGTTCTGGGTACATTAGGATACATACTTCAGGAGATGCACACACATTACGTCTGTGGTCATCACAATCTTCAAACCAAAATGGCTGACATTCATTGAAGAGAGAAAAAAACATGATTAAATACACAGTTATACTTGGATTAATATGACTTTATCAAATAATCAGGATATATATATATATATATATATATATATATATATATCCATATATGGCACATAAAGTTATTTGTGACTATTAGAGCAGACTTAGGCATGTTCAACAGGCAAAGTTAATTTATTTTTTAATTTTAAGAATGACATCAATGTTCATTTGTTTTCTTCCCTGACATCCTGGACCCTTTCTTGGCCTTCTGGCATCTCACACTATTCCAAATGTGTGTCTGTTACTTTCATTTACTTTACTTTTAGTAATTTCAAGGTTATCTCAAAACCTTTTATAAAACAAAGTGCACACACAAGTGTATCACCTCCTAAGGCTCTTCTAATGATATTTGCTCATACTCATACTCATGAGAGCTTCAGTTATGTGCTAATTGTTCTATTATAAGCCACCTGTACTGAGTGAACAGAGAAGGGTATCTTTCTCACCAGACTCAGTAGTCTCATATTTAAGACATTATCATTTGATTACTTCTACCTGCTTAGATAAGTTTCACTAGTTTAAACTGTTAGTTTTACTGTGAAAACTGTATTCTTCTAACCATGACCTGGATTGGTATGTTTAAATATTTTGGATGTTGAGATATATATTACCTCCTTTAATTGTAAGCACTTCACCTGGACTGGTGATCTTGCTATTTAAACTATTTAAAGAAGTTACATTCTCTGTGAAACCCTGACTGACAAAATATGAAGATATACTTTATATTGGCTCTGCAGTTACAGGAAAATCAAAATTAAAACAGATCTGAAGAAGCAGATGAAGAATCAAATATAAGCAAGCAGATATGTAATCCCAGAGGGGTAGTGACCCACAGGTTGAAAACTGCTGCTGTAGAGAATAAAAGGATAGACATTTGCCTCAAGGCTATCAGAGATTAAAGGAAGGGGATAAAGAAAATGAGAGAGACTATAGCTTCCTTTGTTTCAAAGAAAGCACATTGGAATGTTTATGGCAAGCCTAAATTCAAGAAGGTTATTGAAATTAGATACTGTGATGACAGACGGATGGATTGTTAAGTGTGAAAAAAAAAGTTTATTCCTTTGGTTTGTTTACTGTCCCGTTTGGATCTGAGAGGAGAGTGATGAATAAGAGATAGCAGGACACCCTAATTTTCTCTAGAAAAAAGTCAGAAGCCCTGGAATCCATTACACCTCATTGTGTGAGGGCCCTCTCCTGACAGCTACTCAGATGAGAGCACTCTCTAGATAACAGGTCTCTGTTCCAAATGAAGGATTTATTTTTCCAGAAGTACAAGCCAATACTTGAAGTCTAATTTTTCCTTTCCCACCTTGTCCGTTTGGTGAAGTAACTAGATTATGCCTCCTGGAAAACAAGATAATAACAATCAATTCATTTTCACCCTTCAGTCAAGCCGGAACCTTACCTAGAAATGGAATGCTGCAGGTTTGCAATTGTCTTTATAGAATTCCATTTACAGATGGTAGAAATGAGCTTCAGTGTAATGTAGGACTTGTCAATATTTGATACAGATACTTTGGCAGAAAAGTCTCTGCATCATCCATCAGATATCATTTCAGAGTTTATCGATCAAGTTGACATCAGAGGACTCCACATTAACCAGTATTTTAAGATGCTAAAATACTGGAACCACTTGCTATGACTGCTAGGAAGTGTGCCAGTGGTGTTTGGACCAAAAAGCTCTCCCTAGAGGCAACTGAATAGATAATGTACTGTCTGACTCCATTAAAATCCTTTCCATTCACTACCCCCTTTTTCTGCACTGTCCCTTGTTTTATAAAGGTAGAGACCAAGGTAACCTGTCATAGGCCACTAGCTCCCTGAACCTGGCTCTGTATTTTCCTATTTCTAAGGCAGTGCTATCTCTTTTTTTCCTTATACAGTGAAAGCTCTCTCATCTTGTTCATTTTCTCAAACAAGCAATATCCTTACAAAAATCGATAAAGATTTAGTTTCCTTTCTGTAAAGATGAGGACTACCTGGATGGAATTTCAAATCAGTCCCCACCAAGTCTGAGGCTATCAGATAGCTTTTGATTTCCTCATTGAACATCTCGTTTGCACTGGCGCATGCTTTAAAACAACCTTTCTGACACCTTTTTTTTTATTCAAGTATAACACAGGAGGCATATGAATCTATAAATTGATTTAACTCTCTTGAGAAGAGCTTGTGCTGTTTGTACTGTATATTAAAATCCTGAGGTATTGCTATATGCCACAATATTCCACCACAGTGCTCTAAGGCAGACGTGTCTAATGTAGCATCTGCAGAAGCATTAAACATGAATCGGAATACAGATTTGTTTGTGTCGATGAACTTGATATATTGGGCTTTTTGAGCCTGTGCAGGTGGTTTTTGGGTAATGAGCTCTTAGTTTTGGGAAACACTGTGCCTGTGTCCATAGGAAAAGCTAATATTATCAGTAATGATGCTGTGAAGACAACCCATGCTCACTGTGGAGGAAAAGCTTAAATGAGGACCATCCATTCTCGTTACAACCACACTTGGATCCTGTGCTTCTGTTTGTCTTTTCCCGGGTACCATTTTAGAAAATGACTTGTTAATATACTCCTTGGAGAGTATTCCCTCCCCCAAGCACCAAACTCCTCCAAACTATATTACTTGATGCCCTCCCTGCTGTGCTTATGTGGTCTTCGTTGGAGTGGCAGTCCCAGCAGCCATGTTAATGGTGTCTCCTTCTGCCTTTACCACCCCACTGATTACTATCTTAACTTGCCCAGTTACAGAATACAGTGAAGCATTCCACTTTAAAAATAAACAAAGAAACAACTTGTTCTCTACAGAAGATAATTTTTTCGTCAGAGTTTTGAACGTACACAGTTCTTCTTACCACTACCTTCACTTCTGAGGCGTTCTTTGTCATTTGCTTTATTTCAGTGTATGCCTGTGCTGTTAAGTTTTTTTCTGGATTGGCATCTCATTTGTATTTTATTGAAAGGCTTAGGTATTTATAATTTCTTTTGTTCATCTTAGTACCCAGGTCAGCATAGCTCATTAGAGGAAAAGATGTCAGATATGTAAGTATAAAGCAACCTGGTTCCATGCTACTAAAATACTGTATTAGAAAAATCAGTGAGAAATCTGTGCACATGACTAGATTAGCAAAACAGTTTTCAGGGCAAATCATGTTATACTGTCATTAGCAACTTGTGCTTTGCATCTTGGCAATGAAAATACATGTTTTTGTATTGAAAAAAAACATAAAGGAGTTTATTTGGAAATCATAACAATGATTTTGTGGGGGTTTTTTTGTGTTTGCTGACTTACATGAGGGGAAGAGTGGAATCTCCATCAATATGTGAGGTTTTAGCTCACACCAAACAACTCAAGACAGAACTGAATAGTAGCTGTGAGGCTAGCTGAAGTAGATTGGTACAGTTTACTGGACTACCCTGCAGTGTTTATGCCCAGAATAATATTGAAGTAGTTGAATTATGCACTGATCAGTTGTGTCTCGTAAACTAGAGTAGATTGGATAGCATTAAGAGGAGTCTGATGAGTGGCTATGTAGAATATATACAAGGTATTATCAAGATTTGGAATTCTTTCTGTGTAATTACTACACTAGGATGCATTGTGTGTTTCATGTGCAAATATCACATCATGCCTTATTGTGCAATAATTTATCACACAGAAGGAATATTTTGTGACAGCAGTATAACTAGGTTTATTACTCTGAATGATAGAAAATTGCATATTAATTAACTAAGCCCAACATTGTCTCTCAATTATTAGACATTATGGTGACACCAGGATTTTAGACATTCTTGGAAATGAATACAATTAGTGGCTACAGTGTAAAGGGTTTTTTCTATCTTAAACATAAACATATGTCTCCTTGCAGAGGTTTCTTACAGAAAATACACTAGAGTACCTTGCTTTTGTGTAGAAAGGAAATTCTAATTCATAAAAAGACATTGAAAAGCATACCACAAACACATGAATTAGTTTGTTTTATATTTCAAATTTTGTTGGAATGATTTGCAACATTTTATTGCTGACTTGTTACAATATACCTGTATTAAGCAACATTATTTTATCAATCATTCTGTCATGTTTGCTAACATTCTTCTTTCTAAGTAAGGTTTTTAGGTGCTTTCAACTGTCTTGACAAAAGAGTCTTGATATTTTTGATGAAACAATTCATTGACATTATGGTCCATTAAATATCTCTGTCACAAGTGGCATTCAAACCAAAAGAATACACATGTTAAAATTTTCTTAGTGTCAGACTGAAAAGAAACACGGATAAATTACTGCCTCTGTAAGTTGTGCTCAATGGTCTACTGTAGAGGCGAAATAATTGAGTCCCTCGGTGCTTTTTATAGCTTTTCTATCAACAATTGTTAGAGACTGAATGATGGATACAGAGTACTGACCTGAGTGTTTCAGAAGTTTCCCTAAGTTTTAATGAATCTCACTAATCAGCTTGTTTGTATGCCTGATACTTAAAGGATTCTTAAAGTCCTTCTAACCAAACTTTCCTCCCTAGCATTCAAGCATTCCACAGTGGTATAAACAAGAGTAGAAAAATGTACTTGTAAAGAAAACTCTCCTGACAGGACAAATACAGCCTTAATATTTATCCATAATTGCATTTACTTTCTTTCAAGTAAAAATTAGCATGTGATGATTATTCCTGAGTGTTCTTGAATCCTAGTCACCAAAGCAATGTAATGCTAATGATGTACAGCACCACAGTTTATAGCTCCTCCCCTAAGTAACCTACAACAGCTTCAGTCCTTGAATCAGGTGTTTTGTCCTGTCTGACTTTCAGCACATGAAGATATTTCTTAAATCTCAGATGAAGGGTAGAAAGCTACTCTCTTCTCTTTCCTTTGCCTGTTCTCCAGTTTTATCCCTGTAAGAATTCTTCATCTTCTTCCTTCTTTCTGCATTTCCTCACCAACCTTTACATCCTGAGGTTGCAGAAACCATAGATTCTCCTGGCAAAACTGACCTCTTAAGGTTCTGTAAGGCTGCCTCTACTGCAAAGACATCAAGACCTTCCTCACAATACTCACTCACCAATCTCTTTCTTTTTGGCTTTCTTATTAATACTTCAACACCTTGTCCCTCTACTCACTCCCTTTTTGCATTCTTATCTTCTACAGACATGGAATCTATTTGTAATATCAGTTATTGATTTCTTACCTCCAGTTGAATTTCTTGAGCAGTACTTGGAGAATTCTTCTTTTATTCATAATCAAATACTATATTTGATGTGTCCAATATCTATTGCAAGGTAGCTGAAAGATGAACTAGGTTCAAGCCATGCTTACCTTCTCAAAACAGTTCATAGTGAACTGATCTGAAAAGGTGTTTTAGACATAAAAATATCAAAATTTCTATGTTCTTTTAAATTTATGTCTTTCTTTCTTTCTCTATTTCAGTCAACTTATAGATTTGTGCTCCTATATGTCAATCCATCTCTTTGTTTTCTTTATAACCATAGCCAATATTTTGCCTTAGATCCTTGACTGCTAACTAGGTAGCTACAACAGCCTCTTCATTATTCTTGCAAACACTTGTTTTATCTCTTCTTCCAATTAGCTTGCATTTCGCTGATAATATAATCTTACTTTGGTATGTTTTTTTTCTGCATTGCATTTGCTCAAAACATTTAAAAGCCTCTCATCTTTTTCAACTCCTTTTATGTTACTTTGTTCAATTTTAGGACCCCCCCCCCCCATAACTACCTCTGCTCTAAATCTGTTTCTTTAACTCTTCTGATAGTGTCCAGAAGAGAACTGTATATTACAAATCAGTATTGTGTATATGAACGTACATATGTACATACAAGTTCATGTGTGCACGTGTGCATGCATACACAAACACACACATACAAACACATACACACTGTTCTGTGGACATGTAATTGAGATAATTTTTCTGAAACAATATTTATACTAAGAACATGAAATTGCTTTAATGTTTTATACTATTATATGAAATTTCCTTTATAGTATGCTGTCTGTGAGACTTAAATTTGTCTTCTAGTCAATGGTCAATTGTTTGATGCTACCCAAATACATCACTGTCTCTTTAACAATCTATCCCATTAGGAACACAGATGTTATGTATATATGTTATATTGTAAATATATATATTATTTATATTTACAATATATATAATATATATTATGTAATATATATAATATATATTATATATAATATAATATATAATATGTGTGTGTGTTATATTATATATTAATTGAAATCCCTCACCAGGAAGAAGACTTCTTAGGCATCTTTAATCCTTAAAGTTCTCCAAGGAATTTTTCTACATTGTATCCCACAAATACCCATTATTTCTGCCAATTTTAAGTTGTTTTTTTTTTAATAGCGACTATCTTTTCTATCTTGTTTGTAAACCTACTAGAACTATATTTTCTACATAGTATTTCCAATGATTCAGACAAAGGTATTAACATATTGGTAACTGTTAGAATAATGTAACTGTATATGAACCTTAGTTCTGCTATTTTCAGTTGAAGTATTTTTTAAGTCATTAATGTTTCATATTTAATTGCTACATAAAAATTTTAGAAGCATAAATCTGAGGTTCTCGAAAGGTTGGCATAAAGGCTGTACATACTGCTGGCATGCAGTTGATGCACTTGATACCCATGGCAGCTTCACTGTGTGCCTAACCCATTATCTTATCAAAATCTTCCTTGCTTGTTTTCCATTTATTTGTAGCATTCTCAAATAAATTTTTCTAATCTTCGTTATGCAGTCTTTGATTTCCCACTGATCTACTAGATGCATATATATATATATATATATATATATATGCAAAGTGTAATGAAGAATGAAGTAGAAAAGTGTGCATACCTCAACTTCCTGCCTCTGTTATAGCACTGTTTACATTAATAATGATGTAGAAAGCAGAAGAACATGAGGCCAACATCCAAATCTCATTTATTTGTAGAAGCCATTCATCATAAGATTTTCTGTCTTAAACTCTGAAAGCTTGGTTTACCAAAATAAAACATTTTCAAACATTTTTATTTAAAAGAACAATGTTTATGAAATAATGATAGAACTATTTTTAAATAACTTTTCTTTTTATAGGTGTGGGGAATTGGCCTTTAGCATAAAGCTTGTTGAATAATTAAAAATGTGCCATTCTCTTTTTAATTTGTCTAGGGAAGGTTTTGTATTTTAAGATAAACTGGGACACTAAGTTTTAGAGGCACATATTGCATCAGATTTTAGGACTAAATTTAAATTCATTTTCAACATTCTGCACTGTGATATATGCAGATTAAAAGGAAAGTGACATACATAAAATCATATCTGTTAAGCATTTTAAACTTAAGAAAATAGCTTTTCACTCACCAGCTCTAAGATGATGCTTACTGGCAGAAATTTTCCAGCATTAGTGAGATGTTAGAAGGCAATGGGACTGAAGGCATAGAGAAAGACTATTGAAGGAGGGGCTGTAAACATACCATTTCTCTGCTAATACCACTTACTTCCACTCTGACAATTGCGTATAAAACAGGTTTTGCTCTTGTTTCGTTTGGTTCTTGTTATGTGTTCTAAGTAGAGGTCTTGTGGTATGATGGCAGATTTCAGACTCTCTCTTGACCTTGCCTGTTGTTCTTGTTGGCTTAATGCTCTTCCTTCCACAGGTATGTTTTTTTTATAACCTCTCTTTTAAAGAAGACAGCATTGACACGAACATGATACAATAGCTACACTGTAGATGTTAGATTACAAAAGTATATCCCATTATTCACAGTTGATTAATATAAATGACACATATAGCATGGCCTATAAAATAATTTTGAAGTTCCTAATATTTATTTATAAAAACTTGTAACTTCTTAGAGGGCATAACTGAGTTAATATTATTCCATGAGATTTTTTCTGCTCCAGGCATTTATATTAGCATTTCGGCAAGCATTGCTCCGTATGTATTACTTACCACCTCCTCAGTGATTACAATTATTTTAGTGAGATAGACATGTTAAATCTTTCCCATTCTTAGCATTGAAAAGAATATTGTTTTAGGAATAGTTTTCATATGATTCAGTAGTCTTACCATGTTTCTAGGAACAATTAATTCTGAAACACAAATCTAAAATATGTTTCATATGAAAAGGGAATGTGAAAGTTGTCATAGGAGTCATGAGTACTAAATAATGTTTACCCATGAGTGAAGATAAGCTACATATTTATAAAGCTTTGACCTTATTCTATGATGCGAACAAGGATATGTAAAATATCATTGCATTATTTCACAGTATTATAAATTAAAGCAATAGCATCTTCTAAAATAAACCCTAATTGTACTTTTTAAATTTTTATGTAAATGTTTGTTCTGTATGTGGATGAGTCTGCGTATACCTGTATGAGTTTACATGTATCACATATATGCATAAGATGAAGGTCAAAAAGGTGTCAGCTGCCCTGAAATTGAAGTTACAGGTATTTGTGAGCGACTATGTGTGTTCAGGGACCTAAACTTAGTTCTTATGCAGCAGTAGTAAGTACTCTTAACTGCTTTACCATCTTTCCAACTCCAAAGCTGGTTCTCAATAAATTCAAAACCTGAGTAATATTAAAAATGATATAAAATATATATATATAATATCTTTACTGTTTCAACAAAATGGGAACAGATAATGCAGTTTTTCCTTACCTCGTGATTTATTAATATTTAATTTCATGTTACTATACATGAAATAGCAACTATCATCTTATGCTAATCTAGCTAGTAGTTGATAAGTCTCAGAATGTATTTCATATAAAAATTGGCTGAGATTTCAACATACTTAATGGGCTCAAAGAAAATCTATCAGGAGATCTTGGATAATTGCTAATGTCTATAAGCAGGCCTTATCCTGACAGTGATAAGCATTGCATTAAAAACTGTGCATTATCTTTGTTAGTAGTATTGAGATGTCTTGTCTGAGGAAAAAATCCAAACATGGCCTATGGACATGGGTACATGCACATACATACACACACATGCACACATACATATAGGTAGATGAGGAAATGAAAAAAGAGATAATATATGTATTAGAATATATATATATAATCTTTCTTCATATATACATATACACATATACATATGTGTATATATATATATTCTAATACATGCTTGTATGAAGAGGGAGGGAACAGGAAAAGAAGAGAAGAGAATATAGAGAAAGAGTCAGATAGATGACAGGACAGATAGAGGCAAACAGACAGACAGAGACAGAGACAGAGACAGACAGAAAGACAAGGATTGAGATTTCAGCTCTGGGGACTGAGCCCAGGGCTTCAGACATTCTTCCTTATATCTTCATGACTATCCCAATAAATACAGAACTAATTTTACTCACTACTGAAAACTAACTCTAATATTGTGTCTGAAAAGTAGACTTAGCTCTCCAATGTTATATGCAGGTGAAAGGTTTCCATATGTACAATATTTATACATATATATAAATATAAATGTTTATATTTATATGCTAAAGTGAGTATGCACACATGTGTGTATTTGTGTGTATGTATTCTCTTCTTAAATAAGAAATCTAGAGAAATGAACTTTCAAATAGTCGGCTGCATTTTCATGATTGATCAACATTTGTAATCCATTATAAGGCTTATTTTCTTCACCTGGTGTTCTTACATGGAGATTCTGGATAGTATGAAGTAAAAAGATGAGAGACTTTTTATGTCTCCTAGAAACCCAGTCTATTCTTCAGAGACTATTATTAAGCCCCTCCTGGTTTTCTTTTAAACTTGAAAAGTCTAAGACCTTGAAGGAGCCTCACAGTGTCTTGCATAATCTGCACCTTCACTGAATGCCTCATGGATAAAGCAAAGAACAGAAGTATGCACTAGTGAATGTAATATAAGTGCTCTAAATTCATAGTCTACGGTACAAAATTACTTAAGAAAACACTTCCAAACCTTATCTATTCTTATTTTTCAGAGATACATTTCACTCGAGGCACATTAATGTTTCATACATATGAGTTAGCTTTATATTTTTCAAAGAATAATACTAATTCTTAGAGGTAGTTTCACAATTTTGGTAAAGTTTGACATTTCTTCTTTATAATGGTGTGTGTGTGTGTGTGTGTGTGTGTGTGTGTGTGTTTTATGTGTGCAAAACTTTGGATGTATGTATGAAGGCCAGATGTTGACTAAGGGTATTCTTCAGTAATCATTTCTCCACATTGTATTTTGAGGTGTGGTCTTTCATTCAACCTGGAACTCAATGGTTCAACTAAACTGGCTGTACAGCACACTGCAGAAAGGATTCCCCTTTTCCCTGTCCACAGTAGAATCTCAGGTGTGTGCCACTTCACTGGTCTTTTCTGTGGGTCTTTTCCTCACATTTGCATGACTATCATTGTCATGAGAGGCTTCACCTCTCAGCCTTCTTTCTTTCTCTATTTCCTCTCTTTATCTCCACAAGTTAGTATTTGATATTCACTCATTGAGTTTCTATTACTATCTTCTTATTGTTTCCTTATCTGTGCTAGTATTTTTCTTTTATGCTATGTGCACATTATAGTATCTGTTACTCTAGTTCATAGTTTCTTATTAATGGTTCCCGGCAACCCTTTGAACATACAGGTTATACTGTTATTCAGACAATGGTCAAGAGCTAGTTAACCAGTCCTTATTAGCTGGAAGTTAATGTAGTTACTAGTGAATATTTCAGTCTGTTTTGACCTCATTTACTCCTTATTCTCACAACTCTAATTTTATCAAAAGTACAAAAAAAATGTAAATATGCTGCACCATCAGTGCTGGGAATACTCATAAAACAATGGGAGTGTCTCTTTATTAGTGCATCTTCCCTTGCTTTTCTTCCACTTTAGGAATGAAGAGGCCACAGTAAAGCACATTGCAAATTATGATATGGAATGGTCAAGTATCATGACTAGAAAGCTCCTTTTTTCCTCTTTTATTGACAGTAATGACAGCTGCTGGTAATTGCCTACTCTCTCTCCACCAATTATTGATAAAAGGAAACCTATGGGACTGCAGAAACACTTGTGGCAGTTAGAGTTCAAAGGTGCTTAATATCTTCTGGTACCATATATAAGGTTCACAATAAGAATTCAGGATAAATGAGAATATAGTCCAAAGTCTCTATTCAGGATATTGTATGAAGTGATAAAGTTTGTTCTAAAATTAAATTTTTAGTTAATAATGATTTAGAGTACACTGAGTATGGTTTCACAAATCTGTATGGTTCTTGGAGGCAGCAATATTCTAAAAAAAAATGCTGGTGAGTTTAGGTGCTCTTGATGTTTTCATTAGTTGAATATACATTTGTACATTCCCAGGTAATATATATTTTACTTCTATCATTGATGTCGGCTTTGCTCTCACTTTCAATTATGTTTCACTACTTTGATTTTAAAATACTTTCAGAGGAAAATTCCTCACTGATGTTTAAGACAACTGGAGAAAAGCCAGGACTATCTGAGCTGGCTAACTGAATGTGTCATGGCCCAGGGGCCCAGGGGGAAGGGAATGCAAACACAAGGAAAGAGATGGCCTGTCCTTGGCAGTGCAGCCTCCATTAAGACAGCATGTTTCAGTAAATTTCCTGTCCCTTTATTTTTGCAAGCAGTGTGCTGTGAGTTTTATGAACAAGTGAAAGGTCTTTCCTTCCCATGCTGGGACTCGACAAGTGGTTTTCAGGTTAAAACAAAATATGTCAATTGTTTTGTTCTGTGAGTAATGGTCTTCAGGAAGCAAATTACTAGGTGATTTCCCAAGGCAGGAATTATACAGGAGAGAGGTCATTGGCTACCTCACGGGGAAAATTAAAGCTTTCATTAGGGAAGCAACCTTGGGGGATAAACAGCATGTTTTCCCACCTTCTCCATGATTGGAGTGAGAATGACAAGCATGTGTGAGTGGAGAGTGCTCCAGTGCTCCAGTCTACTTAAAGTGCCTCACAGCAGCACATCAATAGTAACAATAACAACATCTGTAAGGTCCTTGTGAACTCCATTATTGTATCAGTGACAGCTATTCCAGAATTCTGATTACATTTATACTCTTTCCTTTCTATTACAGTTAAGACATCATTCAGTTTTGAAAACAAAAACTTTTGAGAAACTAAGAATAAATTGCCTAGTCTCAGCTGGGCTTCCTACTTGAGTAAAAGTCATTTTGAGAGAGCCAGTGCCTTTGCCTGTCTGGTTTGCTGATCTCTGTGGGGTTTGTCCCTCTTTAACCTGATCGACTCCTCCCTCCTTTGCTTTGTTCAGTGTAATTTCCCCTGAAATGGCTACCTGCATTTGGCCTTCCATTTCTCCTATCTGAGGAAATAGACTCAGCTCTGGGTAAAGATAGAGAATTCTCTTCTGGCAGTCAGTCACTCACTCATACATAGCAGTAAGGCTCTTGGAATAGATACCAGCCTTGTATTATGAGGAAACTACTTTTGTAATTTAAATTAAACTTAGATCATAGCAAACCTCTATAATTGTGGTCTGCTGAACAATGTGTATTGTTTTCATAGATATTTAAACTACTGAAAATTTTGCATGCAAATTATGGTGTACATTTAAGCATAACATAGTTTTTTAGGTTTCAAATATTTGTAGCAACTGTGCAAAATGCTACCTTAACAATTTTGTTCCAGGCTGCAAAGAATATTATTTGGGGTATGTGGGTTAAATAAGGCTTGTTAAAATGTATTTCATTCTTTCTTTTTACTTTGTTTTTCCAATAACTTCTGGGAAATTAAAATTTTTACTGTGACATGAACTTTGCATTTTTATTGGAAAACTAGCTTACAGAGATCACTAGAGTAAAATTACTCAGCACTAACTTAAAATATCCCACTGAGGATTGGTTGCAGACTCAGATAAATCAAGAAGGCCTTAGCGGGAAGAATAACATGTAGGGAAAGGAATTTGTCTGCTCTTGAAGATTGTTGTAAAGTGATTGGTGTGGAATTTAGACTTAGCAGCTAAAATGTAGAGTACTGAAGGCCCCCGTCTAATAGGTAACACGGATTTTTCCGAGGCCTGTGTGCACTGAGGAGCTCGGACGGTGGGTTCTCCTCCTCATCTGTTGGAAAAGGAAGCAGATATTTCTGAAAACTGGAAGTTTGTCTTGGAAGCAGTGCATGAAGAGATGTTAGCACCATTATTCACATGCTTCTTATCGCTGATGTCCTTCACCCCACAGCAGAACCACAGAACCAGGGACAGTGATGACGACGTAGAAACTAGTTGGTTAAGTACCCAGCTGGTTCCTACTCACACTGAACTTTGCAAATAATAAATGTTCCTGCTGATGGAAATTCTGAGATTTCATTAAGCTAAACAGGTATTTAGTGAGTATCTAACATGTCTTAATGAAGAACCAAGACGGAGTGCCTCCTTCCAACAACTTATGTTGAGTTATTAAGTATTTAGAGGAAACTCTAAGTAGTTTCCTCAGTTTAGAGTCTAATTACTATTAATTGACTTCTTAATGGAGTTTATTGCTTATTATCCTTAAACAACTTCTTGTGATGTAAGAATGTTTAATTTTTTCAGAGCCCTGTTTTCATATTTGCACAGGATTGCTGAAGGAGATGCTGTGTTAGTTTAAAAGGATTCCTTTAAGCGCTCTTCATTGTAATGTACCTTGGCGGCAGTAACTTTTGAGAACACCAAGAATAATTCTGTAAGATTATATGGTACTGAATCATTCTGCTATGACAGTCTTGGTATAAACAAACAAACAAACAATCTCCCAAAACGCTGTGATTCGCCAAGAATTCTACTAATTTTATGAATTGTATAAAAACACCAAGATGATTGTATCTTCAAATTGATGTTTCTGATGCTGATTTCAGCACCTTCAATATTTAAGTATAATGCTGAAGGCTAAACAAAACTTTCTCCATTAAAAGGAAAAAAACAAAACAAAACAAAACAAAAAATGGGCCAGGGAGACAGATCCAACACTTGGGACCAAGGCTAATACACTAAATTCAATCCCATGAATCCATAAAGTGGAACATAGAACTAACTCTGGAAGTTAAATTCTGACCACATATATGACACCCCTGCCAAAAAACACACATACATAAAAAAGAAAAAAATGTTTAAATACTTATTAAAGCTTAGCCTGATATAGCTGTCTCCTAAGAGGCTCTGCCAGAGCCTGACAGATACAGAAGTGGGTGCTCGCAGCCAACCATTGGACTGAGCACGGGATCCCTGATGGAGAACGGACTGAAGGAGCCAGGGGGGTTGCAGCCCCATGCAGGGAGCAACAGTGTCAACCAGCCAAACCCCTCGGAGCTCCTGGGGACTGGACCACCAACCAAAGAGAATACATGGAGGGACCTCATGGCTCCGGCTGCATCTGTGGCAGAGGTTGGTCTTTTTGAACGTCAGTGGGAGGAGTGGCCCTTGGGCCTGAGGGAGTTTGAAGCCTCCATGTAGGGGAATGTCAGGGCTGGAAGGCTGGAGTAGGTGGGTGGGGAAGCACCTTCATAGAGGAAGGGGCAAGGGGTATGGGATAGAGGGATTCCAGAGGGGCACCTGGAAAGGGGATAACATTTGAAATATAAATAAAGAAAATATCCAATTAAAAGAACAAAAACAAAAAAGGCTTATCTTTTTATGACTTTAGTTCCTATTTAAACCTTTTCTCAGTTATTACTAATTTATTTTTTTTACTATTGTTATTCTATTTTTCAAAGCATTTTTACTTTTTCTAAATACATTTATTCTCTTTAAAAGTAAATTTTACCTGGGCAGTGGTAAAACACACCTTATTCCAGAACTCAGGAGACAGAGGCAGATGAATCTCTTAGTTTGAGATCATTCTGGTCTACAGAGTGAGTTACAGGCTAGCCAGGGCAACACAAAGAAACTCTGTCATGAAAAAATGAAAAGAACAAGTTAATTCTAAATACACTGATATGAGTTTTTCTTTACTTGAAAAAAATGTCTCTATCACTGTGTAAGCATAAATGTATATTTAAAATAAATACATTATTTTTACTTTTAAGTCTGGTGCAACAGTTAATAGCCATGCACAGCACTGGATGAAAAGTTTTCCTTATTCCAGAAAGATAAAAGCTAATAGGAAACAAACACAGAATTAACTCCAGGGCTGAGAAATAAGACCTGCACTGAATGCTAATCTTCAGCAGGGCATCAACATCCTAATGCTTTGTCATTCATCAACCATGTCAACATTGATGATCATTATACTCAAAATCCAAGAGATTTCTCTCTTCTTTAGCATGAAAAAGTGATGCTCATTTTCACATGCATAACTAACAACTTTCTAAATGTTTGTAATTTGCTAACTAGTTGGACCTGTTAATGAACTGCTCCATGATAGAAATAGTTTTCTGTACTAGAACAAGAGGAATAAGTGTTTTAGAGGGCATTTGGTAGAGAATTTGGAATTAGGACATAATGTATCTTGGAACTGTATCCAAGCGTCTGTATCTGGATACAGTTAGATTTATCCAATGAAACTATATCCAAGTTGAAAACTTGGAGATAGAGGATATATTCCCAGTCCAAAAAATATCCTGCTCAATCAGTTTAAAAATACAAATACTATAAATAGTTTCTTGTAAAACTATTCATCAAAATCCCCAGGCAAGCTAATTACATTCATTCTTGCAACTGGTTGCTTTGTGAACAGTTTTAAGTTCCTTACCCACCTATGTTTGTTTCCTTCTCAAGGTAGATGCACATTACCCTCTTTCAAGTGAGAGTGATGTGTGGCACTGGGCTAATATGGTATCTAATTTTATGGTAAAAGACAAAATATTCAACTTGTTTATTCTCATCTAAGGAGGAGTTATTTACTGTGTGTATGTATGAATGTGGGGGGGCAAAATATTTCATATTTATATTATAATGTTTTATCCATCTCTTATCTTAAGATGAGACATTATGTATAGAGAGCCAGGCTGTCAAATTTTAAGTTGTGCAGCCTTAAAATCTTTTGGGCCCACTCAAAGCTTTGATAGGAACCAGGTATGAAAATTGTTCGAGTAAAACTGGGGACAGGAGTTTGCTGTGTTATTGTCGTTGTTGCTTTTGTGTTTTACACCCTTTCTGATAAAACTGGATGGACTTTTAAAATTCTTAATGTTAAAACATCCCAGAAACAAACAGATATGATTATTTATATATTGTTAAATATGATTTCAGGTGAATTCTAATTTTATTAATATAACCCTTTGAACAGAGCAATTTGATAAATAGAAAGGAACTTTTATTCATAATAACATCCAAGGTTCTTACTATCATAAGAGATGCCTTACAATTTTTA
Source organism: Montemys delectorum (assembly GCA_019843815.1). NCBI lineage: Eukaryota > Metazoa > Chordata > Mammalia > Rodentia > Muridae > Montemys > Montemys delectorum. The sequence continues at coordinate 24,653 of JADRCD010236851.1, forward strand.
TATCAATGCCAGAATCATGCTTAAAATAGTGATTATTATTCCCATAC
>JADRCD010236852.1:0-15453 GCA_019843815.1 Montemys delectorum
TTTGAGTAGCAATTTATATGGCCCACTCATTCATTATATATTCTCAAACTATGCCCCTCTTCTTTGATATAGTTGAGAATTTTTTATGTACCAGGCATCAACCCCAGGGACTTGCTCATATCAGGCAAACCACTTAATCAACTCTTTCTATACCATATTTATATATGCTTATGTGGACAGTTAATACTTCTACAGAAGATCCTAATTCCATCAGTAAAGGGACTCTACTATTTTTATTTAACTTTTATTTTGAAGTCATTGTTGATTCAAAAAAAAATTGGTAAGAAATAACTTTCAAAAGATGTCCCTGTCACCAGAATCTCACACTGACCTCCCCTGGGTTCCTCGGCGCTGTGATCTTCACTGGAAGAATTGAGAGGAGACACACAAGAGTGTCGTGTACAAGATAGGGGAAAGCTATTACAGAGTAAATGGGACACTCTCCCGAAAGGTGGGAGTGGACAACAGCCAACACCATAGCACAGGACGCATTCTCAAGGAGGCAGGATTGGGCAATGGTGAATGGAGCCATTGTGATGACTCTCATTTTATACAGGTTTCATGTCGTGTCTAAAGCCTTGGAAGAGGCAATTTTCCTGAAGGGGATTTTCCTGTCAAGGTAATTTACAGGTATGTTTAGCTTGGCTTTTCCTGGAGGGGGACAATACTCTGCTCTTACTCTTTATCAGAAAGCCTCTGCTGAATAGCAATCCTGTAGGCTTAAGGTTCCTAAGAAACAGGTTTAGTCACCAATTAATGATGTTCCAGGGAGGTCATGAGACTATATCTCCTCTCGGGGGCAGAGTTGTAAGGCAGGTCCCATTCTTCTGATCAATAATCACTTCCTAGAGTTGAGACCTTCGGTTTTTAAAGCTTATGATGGAGAAGTCCAGCCCTAATGTCTGCTAATTCTGCTATGATCTAAGCTTCTTCAGACCACTGTGTATCTGTTATCCAGATCCTTCCAATGATGACCTCATGCAGAGCTGCAGTGCAGAAATCTTACAGCCAGAAGGTTAGCCCTGTACAGTCAAGCCATGAAACACTCTTTTCATCTCTGCACGACCCTCTCACCTCAGCCTTTTATAGCTGCCCCTGCTTCTCACCTTTCCCCATCTCCACCTTTGTGGCCACCTGGGTCCAGAATCACTAGGGTTCTCTGTTGTGGAGGTTTTTAATCCCAATCTGGGGTTCCACCCAGCCTTGATCATTCAATTCCCAGATAAAAGATATACACAATCTTTCTTTTTACAATAAGCCTTAATCAGCACTAGAGCTGAGCAGATATCTACCCTCTATGCTATTAAAATCTATTTTCTATGGGTAACCCTGAGTTATTACTTATTATGTCTCATCTGGGCTGCTCTTGACTCCAGTTGGCCAGCCCTCAGTCAAGGGCTGTGTTTCCTTGCCTCTTAACCCATGGCCACTTTCTCTTCCTCCTCACCACCTTCTTTCTCTTGTGGGTTCTCCTCGAGGATTTAGAATTCCAAGCCCTGGAATCCTAAATCTTGCCTATGTCTCTTCTGCCCAACTATTGGCAGTTGGCATTTTTATTTACCAATCAGAAATAACTTGGAGCAAACTCACATAGCATCATTTGGGTCTCTGGGACAACCAAGTCTGGGGTGGGGCCCACGCTTAGCATTACAATGCACAGCAATAGACCAAACCCAACAACTCTCCACTCCTGTAACTCTGTCATTACACTGGCCTCTGTAAGTAGAACCAGACACTGTGTGACGGATGTGACTGGCTTTTCCCCCTCACTTGGCACAATTCCCTGAAGATCCGTCCAGGCTGTTGTGTGCACGTCTGGTCTGTTGGGATTTATTCCTAAATCACATACAAGGCTTTCCCTCAGCCGTAGTTTATTGACTCCATTGAAGAAGCCTGTTGAGATGTTTGGATGCATCATGAGCAAAGCTGTCAAACACATGCATGTACAAGTTTTCTGCAAATATAAAATTTTCATCTCTTTGGAAGAAATGCCCCAAAGTGTCCTGTCCTACAGAAGTTGCACTCTCTTGTTTTAACACACACAGCAGATAGGCCATTTCACATTCCCGCCAGCAGCACCTGAGAAGCAGTTTTCTCAGTGGTCCTCAGCAGTTGGTCTTACTAAGTCTTACTTTTGGCTCCCAGGGCCTAAGCCACAGCTTTCTGGATTCAGGCCTTCACCTTGGTTTCTTCTGCAGGGAAATACCTGCTCACTCACTTATGAGACAGCCACCTTGCATATGTCTCATATTTTGTGGTCTTGTTCTGCTCTCTTACTCCATGACGATTTTTGTTGAAATCTTGGGATGTCACATCATGTACAAATAGAACAATATGATTGCTTCTTTTCCAATCTGCTTGTCTTGATGGGGGCAGTGTAGTGATGGGCATGGCTGTCTCCAGTCTGTAGAGCTGGGTTTTGTTTTGTTTTAGAGAGAAAGTCTCACTGTGTAAAATAGGTTGACCTTAAACTCATCTTCCTGCCTGTCTCTTAGGGCTGGGATAATAGATGGGGCTCACCATAGCTAGTCTTCTTACCTTTAATTTATTTTCTTAACTTTTTGAAATGAGTATAACTTCCAGCTGTATACTGAATACAGGTGTTGAGCGGACATACTAGTCCTGCTTCCTTCTGACTTAGGTGGAAAGCATTCAGTATTTCACCACTAACCACAATGTTATCTGAAGGCTTTATTGGAGTTCTCTACCAAATAGAAAAAAAATCCACTATCTTCCAAGTTTTCTAAATTTTCACCATAAATAGGTGTGAGTTTCTGTCCAATTGTGTTTCCGCACTCATTGACGCAGTCTCTTGAATTTTCGTCTTTAACCTATTAGCATGAGTTGATTTTCTTCTGTTCACCCAGCCTCACCACCAATAGATCTCACTTGGTGGCAGCATATAGATGCTTTCACACGTTGCTAATACTTTGGTAAATGTTTTTGTACTCATTGATGATGTTGTTCTGCAGTTTCTTGTTGCTTGTCTGCTAGTATCTGTATGTTTAATATCAAGACATTAATAACTCACAAAATAAATTAAGATTTATTTTCTCCTTGTCTCCTTTTCAGGGAGGAATTAGTTTTTCCTTAAATACTTGTAGAGTTCTCTGGTGAAATAACCCAATTTTGAAGTTTTCTGTTGGGGGAATATTCTTAAGATGTGAATTTGGTTTCCTTAATAATTCTAAAATTATTAGACGTATATGAGCCATACAGTGATCATCAGTATATTTGCAGGGATATACATACTTATGTGTGAACATGTTCATCATAAGCATGTGTGTGGGCTCAGGAGCATGTGCACATATGTGAGCATGTATGTGGAGGCCAGAGGCTGATATTAGCTCTCTTCCTCACCTCTCTATCTTATACATTGAGACAGTGTCTCTCACTGAACCCAGAGCTCACCAGTTCTTCTAGTCTAGCTAACCAACGTGTTCCAAGGATTCCCTATCTCTGCCTCCTGTGTGCTGCTATCACAGGCAGACCACCAAGCCTGCTTAGCACTTACATGTGTGCTGGAGATCCAAACCCCAGTCCTTCCATTTGCATGGCAAGCCCTTTACTCACCAAGTCCCCCCAGCCTCAATAATCATTATTTTTTTTACAAAATACTTTGAAAAATGATTTTGTCCTAACTGCAATTGTGTATGGAGTCCCAAATCATGTGTAATTTCTTTATTATCCACTTGATGCCTGCAGCTCCTGTAATGACATCCCCATTCATGGCATTGCTGACTGCTCCCTCTTTCTCCTCCTCTTCCTCTTCCTCCTCCTTCCTCTTCCTCTTCCTTTCCTTTTATTTTCAATCTTGTTAGAAGTTTGTCAATTTCATTGCTGTTTCCAAACAGCCAGATCTTGGTTTCATTGATTTGTTCTATTTTTCTACTTAGGATTTAATTACTTTCTTCCGGTTTATTTTATTATTTATTATTTTCTTTATTTCCTTTTTTCATCCTGTTTTAGTCTGTTTTGTTAGTGCAAGATCTTAGGGTGGGAGTTTATTATCTGGGCTTCTCTTTTCTGATAGCCTTGTGCAGTGCTATAAATGGCTCTCAGCGTTGCTACAGCTCTTTCTCACAAATTTCCATCTCTTGAATTGTATTTTCACTAAGTTCAATATTTTTTTGAATATCTCTTAAGAGTTCCAATTTGACCCATGTATTGTTTAGTATTGTATTCTTTTAGTTCCAAGTGTTTAGAGATTTTCCTCCATTTCTCTGTTGTTGGTCTCTACTCTTAGATTACACTTGTACAACAGGTACTGTGTGAGTTCAGGGTGGGTTTTTGGTTTGGTTTGATTTGATTTCTCTCTTTTTCCTGTTTATATCATTCTTATTTTTCTAACTTTGTATGATTCTTTGTGAATATCCTACCATGTATGACGTGTTTATAAAAAATTAAAGAGAAAAGTGGGAGTATGTCTATGGAGATGTGGTGAGGTATGGGGGAAGGGGGTGCCTTGGCAGGCCCATGCTAAGACATCCCTTCCCTCTGAGGGGCCAGCCATATGATGGTATAGTATAGAATAGAGTTTATTCAGGGCATAGGGAGGGGAGTTAAAAGGGTAATAGAGGCAGAGAAAGGGAGCGAGAGGGAGGCCTAGAAGAGAAGAGGAGTAGAGGCCAGCCATGAGAGAGAGAGGAGAGAAAGGAATGGGGAGAGGGGGAAAAGGGACAGAGCAGGGACAAGAAGGGAAGAGCAAGAGGGCAAGAGAGCAAGAGAGGGAGGAGGGATCAAGCGGCTCCTTTTATAGTGTGTCAGGCCTACCTGGCTGTTGCCAGGTAACAGTGAGGTAGAGCTTAGACAAAATGCTAACAATGTATGTCATGGTTTGTACCTGCTTGGCCCAGGAGTGGCACTATTTGGAGGTGTGGCCTTGTTGGAGTAGATGTGTCACTGTAGGTGTGAGCTTTAAGACCCTCATCCTAGCTGGCTAGAAGCCAGTATTCTGCTAGCAGCCTTCAGATGAAGATGTAGAACTCTTAGTTCTGCCTGTATCAGGCCTGCCTAGACGATGCCATGTTCCTGCCTTTATGATAATGGACTGAACCTCTAAACCTGTGAGCCAGCCCCAGTTAAATGTTGTCCTTTAAAAGACTTGTATTACTCATGGTATCTGTTCACAGCAGTAAAACCCTAAGACAATGACCTCACTATTTCTCAACTCCCATTTCCTTCATATCCACTATTGGCCCTCACAGTGCCCTCCCCCTGCATCCTGCAAAAGAAAATGGAAACTAAAAATAAGCATCTCATCATGGAAGCCCCAGTTCATCACAGTATGTCCCATGGTATACACTGCCATCCACACTTCTTTATTTGCAAATGTTCATTGCAGTGTGTCATTGGTCTGGTAGGAGGCCTCTGGCTTCTGCTACACCATCAGTACTAGATCCCCACTGGGGCTTTTCCTCATTATCTTGTTGTTGTCCTGTGTCATGGAGATCCTTCAGCTTTGAATCTGCAGGGTCAGCACCTTCACATCGCTATAGCAGTTCACAGATGAAGTAGATATCGGGGTGGGCAAACTCAAAGCCCTGGATAGGAGCCTCAATGGTAGTCAAGTTGGTCAGCCTGCCAGCTCTTCCAGATTCACAGGTCCAGAGGTTCAGTCCATTATCATTAAGATGCGAATATGGCAGCATCCAGGCAGGCATGGTGCAGGAGGAGCTGAGAGTTCTACATCTTCATCTGAAGGCTGCTAGCAGGACACTGACTCCCAGGCAGCTAGGATGAGAATCTCAAAGCCCACACCCGCAGTGACACAACTACTCCAACAAGGCCACACCTCCTAATAGTGTCACTCCCTGGGCCAAGCATATACAAACCATCACAGTAGTGTTTGTGGTGATGATGTGTTATAATGTGTTCTGTGGCCTTGATGATAGTCTGTCAGTTCTTCTGTCAACTTTCAAGAAAAGAGTGATGTAGCCTCTGACTATAGTTGTGGATTTGTCAACTTCTCCATTCAGGTTTATTGGATTGCATTTCATAAATGTTCCATCTCTGTTATTTAGTGCCTACACAGTTAAGGTTGCTGTCTTCTTGACAGATTGATCTTTTATCATTATATGGTATAGTGAAAATTTTTGGAACTTTGGTTTCTCTTTAAAACACAAAAATAGTATAAGAATACATTTTTATTTTAATCGCAGGTATGGGACATGGGGCAGCTTCAGATTGCCCACAGCAGGTGACTAATTTTCCTCATGCTCTAGCAGGGGTGTGATTTTGCCAGCTGTCCATAGTTTCTGCAACTGTGTGATGTTTGGAATTTTGGGGAGTTTTCAGAGGATGCATAAATGCTGAAAGGCCAGGTGGGTTGTTGGTGGGTTGTTGGTGGGTTGTTGGTAGAATTCTGGGAGTTTTCAGAGGATGTATAAATGCTAGGACCCTGAAAGACCAGGCAAGTTGTTGGTGGGTGAAGCTTGTTAAGTAGTTGTGAGCAAAGAAGAAACAAGCTGCAGAAGAAATTAGATATCCTGATAGCAAAGATCACACTTTCCCCCAAGGAACTCAATGCCCTTAATCAGCAGAAAGTGGTCTAACAGAAATGCACTAACATTGCCCCCTTTATGACCCCTGACTTTATGGATCTCTTTCCTCTCTATCCCTTTTTCTCTTTTATCCAGTGTTAAGGGTTGAACTCGTGGAAGAAAAAAGGTGGAGAAGGGTAGAAGAAAGAAGAACCCACAACGTAGGAGAAGACAAGCTGCGATATGGGATCAATGTTTCTGGTATTCCTTTCTAATGTTTACCTTTCCTTCTGTTTTGTTTTTGCTGTTGTTTGTTTGTTTGCTGGAGGTAGGGAATAGTGGAGACCAAAAATAGCATCTAGTATATACTAAGGAAGCCTCCATCACTGAGCTAAATCCCCAGCCCTCGTGTTTCTTTTAATTAACATTTCCTGAATCATATTTCCTACCAGCTTATTATATATTTAAATTCTTTGGCTAATATACAACTGGGTCATGTTTATTAATTCACTGTCAGTCTCTCTTTTTTATGTTTAAACCAATTATAGTTAAAATATTTAATATATTATACCATAAATCTATCATTTGTCATTTTTTTCTATTTGTTTTCTTTCTTTTTAATTTCTGTTTGGGTTATCATACTCTTCTATAGGTTACAAATATTTTAGTCTTATTTTAATTTATCTGTGACTTTGAAAATGTTCTTTTTTATGTGCATGAATGTTTGTCTTTATATACATATGTCTGCCGTGTGTGTGTGTGTGTGTGTGTGTGTGTGTGTGTGTGCGTGTGTGGTGCCTCCAGAGGCCAGAGGACGGCATTGGATGTCCTAGAATTAGAGTTAGGGACAGCTGGGAGCCACCAAGAGGGTGCTGGAAACTGATTGTGAGTCCTTTGCAAGAGAAGCAAGTGTTGTGAACTTCTGAGCTGCTTTTCAGTCCTCTGCATTGAAGACTTTTTAAAAGTTACTATTCTCTCTCTGTCTTTCTCTCTTTCTCTCTCTCTCTCTCTCTCTCTCTCTCTCTCTCTCTCTCTCTCTGTGTGTGTGTGTGTGTGTGTGTGTGTGTGTGTGTGTGTAATCTATCTTAGTCTGATGCCTTTAGTCATACTGCTTTTGGTAAAGTATAGGAAACACACACACACACACCTCTGCTTTTCCCTTACTTAAAATGTGAATACTTTCTGCACATAGTTTTAGAACCATTAATGACAGTAGAAATTTTTGCTTTAGTAATTGAACACATTCAGAAAACCAAAAGGAAGAATGAACATTTCTTTTATCTTTGGCTGCAGCGTCCATGCTCTGGCTCCCTTCCCGGTGTTCCACCATTCCCTATCATTTTCTTTCTATACACAGCACTTCCTGTAGCTGTTCGTTGGCTTGGATCTTTTGGTAGCAAATCTTGTTAGTTGCTCTTCATCGTTGAGTGGTCTGCCTTACCCTTGATTCTTGAAGATATTTTCACTGGCTGTTGAATTGTGGGTTGGCGTTGGCTTACTTTCAGCACCTGGGAAGCATTATGCCCCCTCTTCATGACCTTCATGTCTTCTGATGAGAAAGCTAGTGTAATTTGAACTCTTTTTCTCCAATACTTAATGTGTCTTTTCTTTCTTGGTGCTTTCAAGAGTTTCCTATCTTCCATTTTCAGAGAATTAATTGTGATGAGACTTGTGGATTCCTATGAGTTTATTTTGCCCAGAGGTTGGCACTGAAGTTTCTTGAATGTGTAACTGTACCCAGAGTGTTGTTCCAGAGACCTGACTCCGAGACCTTCCAATATGTTGGATGTGGCCACATCAGAAAAAGAAAATCCAAAAGAATGCAAACAGAGTCCTGGTGTAAAGAAGAAAGGGATGTTGGCAGGGTTTAAGAAAATATAGAATTGGGGAGGAGAAGGAAGTATGCATAACCAAGCAATCCTGTCAAAATTTGATTTGGATGATCATAGTATGAGTTCAGGTTTGCAAGCTGACCCTGAAGAAGGATGTATCACTTGAAGGAATGATTAGTTCCCATGAGACAATGGCTCCTGCTTGGGGGGTGCTCTCAGCATGGAGTGATCTATCTGTCAGGCTCCACTGTTCCTGGAATCCTAAGTGACTACAGGCTTAGCACAATGACTAGAAACTTCCAGGCACCTTTGGTGGATTCTGGAACAGACATTATAAAAGCTGACAGTAAGATGACCCAGTTTCTCTTATTGTACCTTTAGCCTTAAAGGAGGAGGAGGAGGAGGAGGAGGAGGAGGAGGAGGAGGAGGAGGAGGAAGAGGAGGAAGAGGAGGAAGAGGAGGAGGAGGCTAATCATTCCTCAAATGATTAGCATGCTTATGTACAGAGTTAAGGAGGCATCTGACCCAAACTAAAAGTGATACATTCAAAGGGAGGCAGGAATGCCAGACGTTTATACCACTGTTAACTTTTAGAATCCAAGCAAAGAATCCAGTGCTTTTCAGCAAAAGCAATTCCAAATACCTGTGAATTTGCTCCTCCTCCTCCTCTTCTTCCTCTTCCTCCTCTTCCTTTTTTTATTTTTTAGTGATCTTTGAGGTCTATTTGACAAATGTATTTATTTAAATTGCACAGTTTGTTTGATGTGGACACAATTGGGAAATACTCACTTCAGCTAATTAAATATCCAACAGCTTAGATGTTGTAGTTTTATACGTGCTTGGGAATTTGAGACATTTTGGTACTCCCTCACCCTGGTCCCTTTTCTTCTTTATTTCTAAGGTTCGGAGAGCATGAATCCTGGGTACCTGAAAACCCTCTGCAACAACTGCTCATACCATTTTGTTTCTATTTTCTCCCTACTGCTCATGACGGGAGATTTCTGCCTGTCCGCCTCTAAATTCTGATTTCCTCTATCTTCTCTATGCTCTTATTAAATCTACCCTTTGAAATTTTATTTTTAGTCATTCTCTTCTACAATCACCATTTGATTCCCCTTCACATCTATTTCCTGTTGGAACTTTCTGCATTTCTACATGTTTCAGACATGTCTTGAGTTGTTCAGGGTAGTGTTTTTACACCTGCTTTCAAATCTTGCTCAGAGAGTTCACACGTCTCTCTCAACCCAGTGCTGGCATCTGAGATCTCTCCTGCTGGGCCCCTATCAACTCCAGGGTGGTAAGGTTGGGCAGAGAAGAGAGTTCTGATGAGCAAAGCTGGGAGTTCTCTGTCTCCATCAAGCCTGAGCAGACAAGAAAGTGTCTGTTCAGTAGCTTCCACTAACAATAAAAAAAAAAAAAGTTAATTTTTTTTAAAAAATTAAAGTAGAAAATAAGGAAGCTGCATTACCACCATCTTGTGGACGAGCTGCTACTGCATACGATATCTCATCTGGCACCAACTCAGCAGGAGGGGTCATGGGCTCACCCTCAGCCTCCTTACTATACTAACATATTCAAAAAAGAACTACCTACCCTCCCCACTGGGAGTGTTCTAGCTTGGTTTCTGCTGCTGTGATAAACACCAGGGCCAGAAGTAGTTGGGGGAGAAAAGGAGTTTATTTCAGCTTACGGGCTACCATTCATCCTAGAGGGAATCTGGGGCAGAAACTCAATGCAGAGAGCTAGAGCAGAAACCAGTGGTTCTCAGCCTCTCTAATGCTGTGACCCTATAAAATAATTCCTCATGTTGTGCTGAGCCCCAACCATAAAACTGCTTTGTTACTACTTCATAAGTGTAATTTTGTTACTGTTAGAAGTCATAATGTAAATATTTGATATCCAGGATATATGATATGTGGCCCCCATACTGAGAATCACTGGCTTACTGGCTTGCTCAGTTAGCTTCCGTACGCAACCCAAGCCTGCCTGCCTGAACGTGGCACTACTTGCAGTGGGCTGAGCTCCTCTATATCAGTTAGCAATTAAGAAAATGCCTCCAAGCTTAAAGAGATGGTTCAACAAAGGAGTCCTTGTTTCTCTTGCAAAGGATCAGGGTTTGGTTCTTAGCTCCCACATGGTGGCTCACAAATGTCTATAACTCTAGTTCCATGGATCCAGTGCCCTCCTCTGGTCTCCTGAGATACCAGGCACACATGTTATGTACATCCATATACACAGGCAAAACACTCATACATGTAAAGTAAAAAAAAAAAAATTAAATTTGTCTCACAGATATAGCTATGATCTAAACCTATTGAAGTAATTCTTTAGTTGAGATTCTGTCTTCCTGGGTGAATCTAGGTTTGCAGCAAGGTGACAGCTGAAGTTAGGAAGAAATAAAGAGTTGCCCCCTACCACTCCACTGCGAAACCTTGTTATATTTGAGAGGAGTGCTTCTCGGCTCCTGCTGCCACCTTTGCAGGTATGAGAAGGATAAGGCCACAGGATTTTCTGTGATGCTTGCTAGAACAGAGACACTCTTATCTAAGACCTTCAGGCTGGCTTGCCAGGCTCCCCCTGTCCTGGTCCTTTGGCTACAAACAACAGATTTTTACTGTCTGTGACTATTGGCGTTTCTCAGTTGCTGGTTTTGTCAGTTTTGAGGCCGAGCTTTGGAGATAACAAGGAAACCCAAGGAATTCACCACCGAGTTAGTCTTTAATTCTAAAAGGCCTTAAATCATTCTGCCTCCTTCCTACCCTTCAATGTCTTTCCTACCTTCATTTCACACAGAGTGACTAGATGTGTGTGTGTGTGTGTGTGTGTGTGTGTGTGTGTGTGTGTGTGTGTGTGAAAGAGAGCGAGAGCGAGAGAGAGAGAGCACACACACGTGTGCACATGAATTTACGAGCACACATACCAAGAGTATAAGGAAACACACTTCTACTCCTGCTTTCCAGAAGCTGATTGTGTCCCTTCACTACTATCTCTTCAAGGCCACACCCTTACACCAGGTAGAAGATGGAACAGCTGTTTAATGAATAAATGAGAACAGGTAAACCTGAGTTTCAGGGAAGCCCCTCCACCTGCATGCTTTTCAGTAGACCAAGGGTCTCCCAAGCAGTAAAGCAGCTGCCTTGGGAAATGGTAGTCTTTCACTGGCTGTAGGAGGTAAATCCCTGAAGCTGAGTATCTGTAAAGCTCAGATCGTCATAATACACCCTGCAGACTGTGGTAAAGGTTAAACAAGGACCCTACAGAAAGTGCTTAGTTAGCGATGCATCAGTCCAGTTGTAAGTTATTAATAAATACCATTATTCTGCAGAATGCTGGATTCACATCAGCTAGATCCCATCTCTTACTGAGTTACCATTTCAGAAGTGATGCCATTGCTGGTTCCTTTGCAGCCTGACCATGTCTCAGGGCTCATTTCTTCGACTCCCTTCCAGCCTCCATGAAACGACACGGGTAATCTAGAGGGGCTTGGGATTCATTGACTTCTTCTGTTCCTTCTCTCCTCTCGTGCTTATACCACCCTCTAATTGCTCCATGTTACAAAGCTGAATGTGGCTTTCTTGAATTCTGCGCGCTTGATGTCCAGCACAATTAGCTGTTACGTCTGCTCTGTCCTTTAGAGAGACTGTCCACCAGACCATCATGGGGGGCCCTTTGTTCCCACTGATATTCATAATAATAACAAAGGCTCCTATTCTTGGAACATTTATGATACCCAGTCCCCCTTTCAGAGATTTGACAGCATTTCTTTGATTAACAGTAGGATAAGGCCCTATTGTTATTCCTAGTCTCCCAGTATGAAAATGCACTGTACTGGTTGGTTTGGTGTGTCAACTCGACACAGGCTGGAGTTATCACAGAGAAAGGAGCTTCAGGTGAGGAAATGCCTCCATGAGATCCAACGGTAAGGCATTTTCTCGATTAGTGATCAAGTGGGGAGGGCTCCTTGTGGGTAGTACCATCTCTGGGCTGGTAGTCATGGATTCTATAAGAAAGCAAGCTGAGTAAGCCAGGGGGAGCAAGCCAGTAATTAACATCCCTCCATGGCCTCTGCATCAGCTCCTGCTTCCTGACCTGCTTGAGTTTCAGTCCTGACTTCCTTTGGTAATGAACAGCAATGTAGAAGTGTAACCTGAACAAACCCTTTCCTCTCCAACTTGCTTCATGGCTATGATGTTTGTGCAGGAACAGAAACCCTGACTAAGACATGCACTTTGAGCTTGTTCAGTAACTGGCCTGAGATTCCAGGGCTTCCAAGGCTGGGGACACTCAGCATTCTGGGATGCCGTGTAAAGCCAAGCCCTAGGGCTCCTGCCTACAAAGTATGATGATTCTCCAGCATCAGATACCTCTGAGCTCACCCATGCTGTGCCTCCCAGCTTTCTCCTTTCCACTGGGAGAACAGCTTAAGTCCCGAGAAAACCTGTTTGACAGAAATAAGAATTTCAAGCAGGCTAACAGGAGGAGGTCTGAGTTCTGCTTAATTGACCTTGTATCATTATTTCCTTTGGATTGCCCTACATCAGGTGATGGATATTTACTAAGCACACCAGCCCAGTGGTTTCCTTTAGCACCTGCTTTAGCCTGAAGGAAGTTAATTGCATGGAAAGTACTCACCTGAACCACTGAGTTCCTTGTGCTCACCAATGCCAGAAATGTATGCACACACATATACTGAGGTCTTATGCCAGAGGGACTTTGCTAAAAGGTCATGCCCTTTAACTTAGAGACTTCTTCTGAATGCAAAAATGTAACCTGTTTGAAATAGTCCAAACATCCAGAGCAGGACCAGATGTACTGCAGACAGGAGAGAACAGTAAACAGTACAGGCTGGACCACCCAGACCAAAGGCTAACCTACACAATAACCCTGCCTTGGGGAGACAAAGCAAGGTGGAAGAAAGGTAAATATATAATCCGTAACAGTTGTTCCTTTCCTCCTTTGTAAATCGAAGAAGAAGATAATGTGCAGCTTTTGCTGGCAACACAATTACTTTAATTAAAATTTAGGGGGTCAAAAAAAGTCAGTTCTGAGTGTCAGATTTCCAGTGATGTGTGCTAAGCCTGGGGAGATAGAAAAGCAGCCCTGTAAATAACTAGTGCACTGTGATGGGAGCCATACACAGTGCTGGAGTCACTGAGAGTTAGGATAGCAATTAAATGATAACCAGGGCTCCATTCTCCACTCTCCCTTGTCTCTGCCCTCATTTCACATGCAAGTAGCAATTAAATCCGTAAGACTCTGATGGCTTCTCCCATTCCTCATCCCAGCAACAACCTCCCTCGGTGTCTCTCCTTGGGGTCTTCCTTGAGCCCTTTCCTGAAGACTGACCCCAGACAGGATCTGTCCTGAAAAGCCACAGTGCTTGTCCTCTATACGATGTATTGTCCATCGTAAATGTACATACAGATTTCAGCTTTGTGCTGTGTCTGTCCTAAACAGGCATCTAATATACTCCCTAACAAGGTGATAATCTCAAGAGGGAGAATGTGCTTATCAATACACAGACATCACAAACTGAGAGCTGGAGAGGTCTTAGAAACTATGATGCAGTGAGAGAACTTGCCTTAAAAAGTAAGGTAGAAAATGACTGAGAAAGACTTGATTTCAACTTCTGGCTTACACATACACACAGGCACACATGCACACACAGTTGAAAAGCAACTGTGAAAGAGACACCAATGACTTCTCAGGCCTACAATACACAGACATGCAAGAGCACACAGAAATATGCACATATACACACAGACATGTGCATCCACATTATGCATGAGTATGCATGAGTGCATCCATACACACACACACACACACACACACACACACACATACACACACACACACACACACACACACACACGCACACGCACGCAATAGAAACAGGATTACAAATTATTTCATAGATTCTCTGTGTGTCATTAGTAATGTGTCTTCATATGTGTGTAAGCGTGTGTATGTATGTGCATATGGAGGCCTACAGTCAACATAAGGTGTCACTCTTCACCCCAGTCACTCTCCACCTTAACTTTTGAGAAAGCATCTCTCACTGAACCTGGAGTTCATCGATTTGGCTAGACTGCCTGCCAAGAAACAGCAGGGACCTTCCTGTCTCTGCCTCCTTGGTTTTGAGATTATAGACATGTGCCACCACACCTGGCTTTTACCTGGGTGACAAGGGATCTGAGCTCAGGGATACGAACGAGTCTCCTCCCTAGCTTCACTGTGGCATATTCATGGACACTTTTATCGATCCTCTTCCTTGATTTTCCTTACTGCCCCCCACCCCTCATGCTAAGCACCTCCTCTTCTACTGCTGTGCCTGGTAAGTTCTCTTACCCCCTTACCCCCACAAACATTTTTAACCTCCCACTCCCTTAAGACCTCCCTCTACCTCTCGTGGTCCACTTCCTAGTTTATATCATACACACACATACGCACTTGTTACACACATGTGCACAAAGTTAAATGTAGGATCCACATATGAGAGAAAACATACACTATTTAGCTTTCTGAGTCTGAGTTGTCTGTCAACATCACTTCTAGTTCCCTTCATGGCATGGTTTCATCTTTCTGCAAGGCAGAATAAAATCCCACTGAGCACATAGACCACGTTTGCTTGGCCTATTCATCTGCTGATGGGCATCTAGGCTGGTTCCAGTCCCCAGTTATTGTGGATCACACTGATGGGTAAGGATCTCTGTGGCAGGACTTGAGAGTCCTCTGGATCTCTACACCGTGAGGGTGTGGAGGCCACCACTTTCCATTCCTCCCTACATTCGCTATGGTTTCTTGGCCTTTTCTCACTAAGCCCTTCATTTCAATCTGGTTAGCCCATGACTCATTTATCCATAAATGCGAGGCCCTGGGAGTCCTGCGATCTCTGAAGTTAAGCCAGAAAAGATAACAGAGCTTCCACTGCTTTCCTGAGATCCTTGATTTGGGGTCCTGAGGTCACAATGTCTTATAAAGAGATGCCATCCAGATCACATGGAGAGAGCAATTAAGAATTCCAAGTGGACATGGAGAGAGAGGAACACTGAGAAAGACAGCGGGGGTGGGATGTGAGGGAGAGAGGGAGAGGGAGAGAGAGAGGGAGAGAGAGAGAGAGAGAGAGAGAGAGAGAGAGA
>JADRCD010236854.1:0-12262 GCA_019843815.1 Montemys delectorum
TTTTTTTTTAAACCCTTTGATCTCCACCATTTGGACCTCCAGTGAATCAAATGTGGTTGGGATAGACAGCGTTTGCAGCAGTACAGGCTTCCTTACAAAGGTCTGTCTAAGCTTTTCATCCTCCCTCCATTTACTTAAGCACAAATCCTGTCCATTGTATCTTCTCACACCCTGACTAGGCTATAACCTCTACTCTAATCACCATGCCTGGATAGCAGACTCACATTAGCCATGGTTAGTTATAGTAGTTTTCGACTTTAATTCCCTCTCTCCCTCCCCCTCTTTTTCTTTCTTTGTGTATACTGGGGATAGAAACCAAAGCTTTATGCAAATATCCTATTATTGATCTACATTCCTCAATGCTGGAGTTATTCTTCAGCCAGTTGGGGTCTTCGGATATAACTAATGGAAATCACAAGTGGATAGAAAGCAGCTCTTCTACTGTGGCCATTGGTTGCCAAGGCTTTCTGGGCTTAGAGACTCACAGGCTTATAGTATCAAACTCTGGGAACTAGAAACTCATGAATCCAGGCTTTAGAAGCCAGCAACTTATAGCGTGAGGTATCCGTGGTGGATGTTTCTTACTGGTTTTGCCAGTAGCCCAGCACATAACAGGTAATGAAATCCTTAGCTTTCAGCAGCAGCTGGTAACAGCTAGTGCTATTCATGGCTCCTAAGGCCCAGGTGTCTGGACACTGAGCCTTTAAGGCTTGTCAGCTCCGGACCTCTTCCAGGGACAAGGTCTACAGTCTTTCTTCTTCAACAACTCACAGACCTCTGCCTTCTACAGTCATGGTATTCTGTCTTCTTTTACTTTCTCTAAACTCCCAATCCTTCCTTGCATCCACTCCATGTCCCCACTATATCTGCCTACCTTCTGGAATTCTTCATCTTCTGTCTTGCTACTATGGTTTTGAGTGCTATGGCCACTGATGATGCCTCTGCTTGCCAAGGTGGCTGCTGCTGTCACCTCTTTATGATGGCTACTCTGCCATCATGTGTGTGTGTGTTTCTCTGTCTCTTTGTCTCTTTGTCTCTCTGTCTCTCTGTCTCTCTCTGTCTCTCTCTCTGTCTCTGTCTCTCTCTCTCTCTCTCTCTCTCTCTCTCTCTCTCTGTGTGTGTGTGTGTGTGTGTGTGTGTGTGTGTGTGTGTGTGTGTGTTACTCCCTCAGCTATTCCATCAATGGTAAAAGTCACAGATAAGCAAAGAGAAGAGCACTCAAGAGATGTGCTATAATGCACAGAAGAAGTGTCTGCATTAGATCCAAAGAAAAGTTGAATAGCCCACATATGTAGACAGTAGGAGGGTATAGTACACCAATATGATTGCAACATGCATCAATCACCAGGCAACTTCCAGTTTCATCAAAACCAGTAAGAGCTAAGTGTAGGTCTATACCCCACATATTATCTAAGCTTTTTAGATAATAAGTTGCTAGGGAGGTATTGGCCCTTCTTTCAAGAGGATAGAAGGTATTCTTTGAAAAGTCTGGAGTAATTTCAGGATGGTCCTTTACAGTTACCCAAGGCTTGGGTGAGGTTGTTATGGGCTGTGACTGGAGCATGACTCTTCTGAAAGAGTTATGCCTTCAGCAGAGTGCCAGTGTCCCTTGCAGCTGGAGTACAGCTCTTTTTAAGGGGATCATACTTCAAGGCTGTCATGCCTAAGTTAAGGGTCTAACGAGAGATTCATTCCTGACAGAAAAACATCAATGTATGCTTACAAAGGAGAATTAACGGACAGTTAACAAAAAGCTAAACTAATATTCTCAACAATACTTAACAACACTAGTCCCTCTATCTGTCTAACCTTCGAGAGCCTTTTACTAGGTCTCCTTGCCTTCAAACTTTTGTTCCTGTCTACATGTCACACAGGAATGATAATTTGAGCAGTAGAATTATTTAATGTCTTTACATTTATTAATACTCCCAGGTCCTTGCCATGAATGTAAATTAACTCTTGACCAGTCACTTCCTATCTTCTGTCACACTCTGTACCTTATATTCTACCAACACAGTCCTATTCTCCACTTCCCCCATGCCTTGCATTCTCCCGACTTTATGCCCAGTGTTTATCTTCCTTTTTTTGCCCTGCAAGACCAACTACCTTCTTTTACGACACAGTCCCAAGTTATATAAGAAGTTTCCTCTCTAAGATGCACATGGTGATGCTATTTCCAAGTTAGAAGCAACAAGATTAAATATATTTAAAAGAAAATATTGTTTTAAAGTTGTATGGAGTCCTCAGTGATCTACCTTTCACTCATCTACTTTGTTCCTACTTTCTAACTCTCCAAAGCCCTGTGTGATAGCAGAAATATTGCCTACCTGTGCTCACTTCAGTAGCACATATACTAAAATTGGAGCAATATCCTTCCTAACCACGATGGTGTGATTTGTTTTTTAAACAAATATTTCTAGTTTGGAATACCCATCTGTGGCTTTGGTACCCCACAGACTTTGAGGATAAGCAGTTTAAGATGCTAAGCAGTTGTATACCACTCCTTTTGTGGGTTGTGTAATTTGGGATTCAGTCACATCTATGCAAAGGCCATAAAAATCAGGCTTGTTGAACAAAGAAGGACATAGTTTCTTTCTTAACTGAGGGGCCTATAAGTAAGTACAGTTTGTTGTTGTTTAATTGTTTGTTTTACTAAAACTTCCACAATGCTCTGCAACACAATAATGGCATACTCCAGAATACATCCTATGTCAATGCCATTCTGTCAACTCCATTTCAACCTGTGAGGGGGATATTTCTACTCCTTCTCCTCAGGCCAACCTGAAGTCTTGCTAGAGAAGGGAATAAGAATTATTGCCATTCCCAAAGGAAGCTCAAGCTCTAACATCATATCTATGCATGGTGGTGCACTCCTGTAATCTCACTCTAGGCAGGCTGAGGCAGGAATAACTAGTTCAAGATCACCCTAGACTATACAAAGAGATCTTGATTCAGAGTAGAAGGAAGAGGAGAAAGAAGAGGAAAAGTTAGAATGGAGAGAAAGGAGGAAGAAATTGAGAGTGAAGAGACAGAGGAAGAGGTAGAAGATGTGGGAGGAAGGAGAGTGGAGATCAGAATGCATGTTATCTTGGGTGTGGATGTAGAAGAATGAGAAGAAAATATTCATATACTAGATGATGGGAGAAAAAAAGACTACTGCAGAAACTAGTTTATGCTATGATTGAAGGACATTGTGCCTGGTCATGTTGTATCAGATGTCTCCCACAATATTCTTTCTTATGATCCTTTCCCAAAGGTCAAATGCTATTAATACTTCCCTTGAGGCACTGTAGGAAGAATTAGCAAATAGTTTCTTCTCAGAGAAGCACAGTAGACCAGGAGTTGTAAAAGCCCATGATTAGTTCTACATAGAATCAGTGTCTAATGTGCCCCCAGGTTACAGTGGCTGTCTTGCAAAGGATGCTAGTAAGCACAGCAAGGAAGTGTAACACACAGGCAAGAGAGGCAGGAGTTTACTTTTGGAAACCAGCAGGTAAGACAATGTAAATAAAACTTTAACTATCCCTTTGGTTTCATTTATATTACACTGATGTACTCAAGACTGGAAACCACCAAGGAATGCACTCGTGAAAATATATTTTTGATCTAAAGACTAATGCAAGCCTTGGTCACTAATTGAGACATAATGTTCATTTGTAAACGTTCTTAGATAAGAACAATAATCATACAGAATCCAAGAACAAGACAATATTTTAGAGATTTATTAGTTGATTATGTGATTTTTTTAAACCATTCACTACTTCATTTGATTGTAACATCAATTAAATGAATTAGAAAAAAAAACAAATGGTATAAAATTAAATATTTTAGTACCTTTTTTCTAAAGTTATCAATGTCGTTGGTATTGATCTACTAAAGACGACATAAATGTATTCTACATTTGTCCAGTTATAAAAGTCAAGCAAGAATTTGAAGCTATTTCATAGCTCTGAGTTTCCTGCCATATTCTCAGCTACAAAGACACCTACTTCTTCACCATTATCAGAAATGTTCTTAGTGGCCCTGACCCCAGTCAGAATTAGAAGACTACCATAAAGGCCATCAGATCTGTGTGTCTTGTATCTGGGACCAAGTCACACCAGGGTAAACAGAAATAAACATGGTGGTAGTGAAAAAGAAAAATTAGACAGGGAACTGTTTTTTAGAATCTGCATTTAAAATTCAAAAATTTAACTCTGGGATCTTCTTGTGTTTGAAACACTGTGTGTGTGTGTGTGTGTGTGTGTGTGTGTGTGTGTGTGTGTGTGCAGTGTCGTCCTAAGCACAGTGATGGAAGCAAGTCAAGTGAAAGCCACTTCTTTCTATGGAAGTTTCCATGGAAAAGTAACACAACTCTACGGTTAGTGGGTATCTTTTGGGTAGTATGGTCATAATGCCTACCTCTTCCTATTGACCTTTTCCAAAATTCTCCGCCGACAGGCTGTTGTAGGCAGGTAATTAGGTAGCTGCTTGCATTGTACTCCTTCTGGTCCACCAACCACATTGATTGTATGGGGGAAAAGCTGCTTGCACAACACGTAGTGAGACGGGCAAAACCTTGAAATTTGGGATTAAGATCCTAAGTCTAAGTCAGTTACTTAGGGGATAAATGGTTGCTTTGAGAATATGTTTTCATATTTGTCAAATATCTCTGTACTCAAAAGGGTTAACCTGAGCCATATCATTAAACATATGACTAGTCTTATAAGCACCATAGGTGTTGGAATGGTTACTATATCTGTTTTACATCTCCTTTAGATTTATTTATAAAGATCTTTTCAGCCCTCATGACACACACACACACACACACACACACACACACACACACACACACGTATATGTCTTATATATAGCCTCCCAGGAGACAACCATATTAGGCTCCTGTCAGCAAGCACTTCCCCGGCATCCACAATAACGCCCGGGTTTGGTGGCTGTATATAGGATGGATCCCCAGGTAGGGCAGTCTCTGGATGGCCTTTCCTTCAGCCTCTGCTCCACATTTCATCTCCATATTTCCTCCTGTGAGTATTATTTTCATCCTTCTAAGAAGCATTGAAGCATCCACAGAGCAACAGTGTCAACCGGCCAGACCTCCTGGAGCTCCCAGAGACTGGACCACTAACCAAAGAGTACACATAAAGGGATCCATGGCTCTGGTGGCATATATGGCAGAGGATGGTCTTGTTGGACATCAGTAGGAGGAGAGGCCCTTAGTCCTGAGGGTGTTTGATGTCCCCTGGTAGGGAAATGCCAGGGCAGGAAGACGGGAGTGGCTGGGTGAGTGGGAGAGCACCCTCATAGAGGCAGGGTAAGGGTGGATTGGATAGAGGGTTTCCAAAGGGGAGACCTGGAAAGGGGAAACCATTTGAAATGTAAATAATGAAAATATCCAATAAAAAAAAAAACAAACAAAAAAATAATTAAAAATCACCTTAAGGAAGCTAGAGGGACGGTTCACTCAGTGAGGTGTTTTCCATCCAAGAGCCCCTGAATTCAGATTCCCAGCACCCAGGAAAAGAGATAAACATAGTGGTATGCCCCTATAATCACAACACTGAGGTGCAAACAAGAGGATCTCTGGAGTATCTGGCTAGACAGCCTGACAGAATTGGTATGCTCCATGCTCAGTGAGTGACCTTGTTAAAAAAGAAAGGAAAGAAAGAAAGAAAGAAAGAAAGAAAGAAAGAAAGAGAGAGAGAGAGAGAGAGAGAGAGAGAGGGAGGGAGGGAGGGAGGGAGGGAGGGAGGAAGGAAGGAAGGAAAACACCCCTAATCCCAACCTCTGCCCTTTGCATACATATGCACCCATGCAAGCATAAACGTGTACATACATATCCATACGAAAATTCACTACAACTTGCATTAATTAATAACCGAATTCTCCAGTGACATCAATGAATTGAGAGCAACGTTCTGATTTCGAACTTTTTTTTTTTTTTTAATAGGGGAGACATGGTCTACTCTGTAGCCCTGACTGGTTGCTATATAGACCAAGGCAACCTAGAATTCATAGACAGATGACTGACTTTCCCCCCAAATCCTTTTTAATTAGTCACACTCTTTTTGGTGAGGCTCTCCCAGACTCAGGGGATGAAGTTACAGACAAGACTACCAACTAGCACATTTATGTCAGAGTCTTAGCTCAGACCCCTTGAAGGGACAGTGGATCATAGTCAAGTGCCCTTCATGGTGACAGTAATTAGTGCCCTGTATCTAGAGATGACAGATCCAGCCCTTGTGTTGGAGATGGTTCAATGTGACCCAGTTCAGTCACCACATGATTTGCATTTTGAGAGTTAGTCGGTGTACTAATGAGAAAAGTAAGGTGAATAGTCCTGAACATGAAAGGCATGCTGAATTTTTGAAAATATGTCTATTAGTCTTCGCTTGCTAAAAATCTCAATGACTTTGTCAGAATGATTTCTACAAGTCTCTCACTGGTGGCTTAGAAGGCCAGCAGCAGCTTGTGCAGAAGCAAGCCGCTCCATACGTCAGGCAGTGTTTGTGTGTACTCGGCGTATCCAAGCAGGGCCTTTTTAACTTTCCGTGCAACGGACAGATCTGTACTTTCCTGAACGGCAGCCAGGAAAAATCTTGAAGATTTGGCAGGAACACGGTGGGAAGCCTGGTGTAGCACCAAGCTGCACTAGAGCCTGGGCTTTCTACAAAGGCGGATGAGCAAAATCCCTCCCTTTGTTTCTCTCTCCATAGGAGTACAAATGGAGGCCCCAGATTGCAATCAGGTTCTATTGTGTAAACTCGGGGTTTCCATCATGTACAGCCTTGTTTTTGGCACTGTGATCCTCATTCTTTTTCAGCTGGAAAACCAATTAGCATTCTTTTTTATATTTAGGTGTTGGTGCTTGGGCCTTAGAACAGCTTTTGGCCATCTGCCCACATGGCTGGAGTCTCTAGGGCAAGGCCTGACAAATTAAGATAAAACCGTTACTTCATGTTTTCCTCCAAAGAGAAAACAAAAACTGTTTCCTGTCTTATTAATTAGATGGAATCGATGTCCACGTATAACAAAAAGAAAGGTAGGCATAATCGGGGGTGTCAATTCTGAGCCCTTATCTCTCCCCAGGCGGAGTTCCACTACAGGAATGTGAGAAGGAAGACCAGTCCAGTTAGGGCTAAGCTTTTCTTCTCTTGGAAAAAAAAAAAAAAGAAAAGAAAAAGAAAACCTCACACCATCTTTATGGTCAACAGAGGCCTCTGTCAAGTGGCTTGCCTTTGTAAACTACAGGATCGCCCTTTGGCCTCTGTGGCATTTTTGCCTCACAGTTTTGAATGATGTGACTTACCTGGAGGAAGGAACTGTCAGGAGATTCCAGCCCTGACAAGTGGATTAGTCATAACAGGCAAGAGGGTACTGCCCAGTTGGAACAAAATAAACAGAGCCAAATAGTTCTGTATCTTGAAAGGCAAACAAAATAAAGTTCATGTTCCAGGAACATAGTTTATGATTAGAGAAAGTCCTCTCTGGGCTGTTGTGGGTGTCAGAATATCCAAGTATGTGGAGGAGAGGAAGAAACGAGGTCGGAATTGCCCATCCGAGAGAGAGGTGTTCCTCTTGGTGAGCAGCCTTTGCCATGACAACAACCTAACGCCACAGATCGGAGGAATGCGGTCCTCCAGTGAGCAGACTTCAGCCTGGCAAAGTCTCCCAAATGATGCAAAATATTTAGAAGGGAAGTGGGAAAACAAACAGAAAGGAAGCCCAGCCATGTGGCTGCAGACTGAAGGCAAAAATAAGTCACACACACACACCAACAGCGCAGGACAGCTACAACAGTGGGTTTGTGTCCTGGGTACTGAGTGTCCATTTCTTTGCTAGAAACAGCCCTCGGGGTTAGTGCTGCCCCTTCAAGTCTGTCTTTGTAAATAGTGGGTAGTGGCATCCTTTAGGAAAAAAAAATCAATTGAAAGACTTCTTTAAAGACTTTGTACAGACCGTTTTCTTTGCTACAGATTCTATTCTGGAGCTGTATTATTTAACAAAGGGTCTGTGTTCTGACTCACCCGGAAATTTTTTAGCCATTTTTTTTTCTTTCTGTTAGGTTGCTGTCACAGGCAGAGAATGGTCATCTGTAATAACCCAAGGGAGTGACTAGAACATGCCCAGCCACATGCAAGAAAAATGTAATAGACTAGTGTCTAAGTGCCAGAAATTTCCCAGTCCCCTGTGCAGGATTGGCTGCACAACCAAATTTGCTAAGACAGTCTCAGCTTAGTCCAGTTGTTCAGGTCCAATTACAAAAGTGTCTCATTGCTCACAAAAGTGCCCTGTTTGAGATAATAAATATCTGATGGCCCTATTGATGCCCAGAGACCAAGGGTCTGCTAACTTTTCCTACTTCATCCCCTAGGGACATTATTCTGAAGTTCTTCAAATCTCAGAATCTAAATACAATAAATAAAAATATACACATAAAAGAACTAGGGAGGTGACCTGGTCACTAATGTGTTTGCTCTGCAAACATGAGGACCTGAGTTTGGATTCCCAAGTCTCCATGCAAAACTCTAGTCCAGTAGTACATGCTTATAAACACAGCACTGGGGATGCAGAGACAGCAAGATCCCTGGGGCTCTGTGTTCTGCCAGTCTAGCCAAATGGGTTAGCTCCAGGTCCTCTGAAGACTTGTCCAAAAGGTAAGTTAGAAAACGAACAAAGAATATTTGATGTCAACCTTTGCCCTCCACACATGCATATGTTCACATGTGTATACATACACAACTAAAATACAATAATAAAATGAAGAAGAGTGATAGTTCTTTGATCCCACTAAGAACAACTTTCAAATAGTTTTATGTGATATACAAGAACAGCATAGAATCCCCTTTGCTGGGCCAGGCCTATTCATCCTCAGCCCACCTTCAGGAAGAGCTGGCAGCTACCCAGGAGACTACCTACAGACACCCACACATGCATCTCTTGGTTAGGTGCAGGAAGGCAGGCAGTCTTTTCAAAATCAGACACAAGGCTGCCTTCTTTTGTGCCTTGCAGCCTAGAAGCATCTGTGAGATGCTCACAATGAGAAAGCCTTCAGAGGGTCTATACTGCCCCCAGCTGCACTGCCGTGAGGCTTCTATCTGAATTAGAATGGGAACTCTTTGATCTCTTTTATATCTAAGTTTAAACCATGGCCTGGACCCAAAAAGTGGACTAATTTTGGCAACTTCCCCTCTACACTTTTATCTAGAGATAAAAGCAAGGTTTGCAAGTGTAAACAGAAGGTGTATTTCCCCAGGCCCAGCAACCAGCATATGAAATTTATGACACTATAGAGTCTGGTGCTCAGTCAGGCTCTGGCTTCTTCACCTCTGCTGCCTCTTTCTCTGGCAGCCATTAGGATAATTTCCTCCTATCTTAAACATAAAGATGGTTCAACACTAAAGAACAAACTTCTTGGATTGAGGAACCCAGAAGCGCTAGAGACTCCATAAGAAGAGCCACAGAGTCAACTAACATGGACTCTTGGGGGCTCCCAGAGACAGAAACAACAACCAAAGAAGACCCATGGGTTGGACCTAGTCCCCTGCCCCACACATATGCAGCACATGTGCAGCTTGGTCTTTGTGAGGGTTCTCTAGCAACTGGAGGGGGGACTTACCCCAACTCTGTTGTCTGCCTGTTCCCCTAACTGGAGAGTCTTGTCCAGACTCAGTGGAAAAGGATTTACCTATTCCTGCAATGACTTGAGGTGCCAGGGTGGGTTGGTACCCAGAATGGATCTCCTCCATCTCAGAGATGAAGGGGAGAGGAGATGGGGGGGGGGAAACTAAGAGAAAGGGGTGCTTTGATTGGGATGCAAAGTGAATATACAAACATATATGTATATATATGTACATATGTATCTTCAAGAATATATATGAAGCAACTTCTTGAAGCAAAGGGAGTGACTTTTCTATTGTCACTTAAAATTTAAAATATGGGAGCTAGTGAGATGGGTCAGTGGCTAAAAGCACTAGCTACTCTTTCACAGGACCAAGGCTCCATTCTCAGCACTCTGAGGGCTTGGTTGACTCTAGTTCTAGGGCATCTAACATTTTCTTCCTGTCTCCAAAGGCACTTCGTACATGCAGCACACTGCCTAGCATCGTCTTTTTCAGGTTAGAGTCCATGGTTCCCGGGCACAATGTACCTTCTAGTTCCTGAGAGACTAAAGCACTCACTACCTCGGGCAGTGAAGGTATCAGGCTGCATTGTATTTCTCTGTAGGTTTCCTTAGTAGTCAAGAAAACATGAAAGCTTAACGAGACAATTGGTCTCACACATTATTAACCTTGTGGGCTCTGTATGGCTTGCAAATGTTGTTGTATCCTGGCGACTACAATCTTTTGAGTCCTGATTATCGCCATTATAGTCTGTTTCTGATAAAAAATATATATATAAAGGTCTGATTGCTCTCAGTAAAATAGTCAGAGCTTCAGTAGTCCTGTGGCCATTCAACTGGCCTGTTTTAATTTCTCTCAGCCATATCATGTTACCTTGGCCTGGTAAGTTAAGCGCAGGCACTTACAGTGTACTTACATACTTGGAGCAAAGTACTCATGTGAAAAAATAAAGATAAATCCTTAAAAAATTTACCAGAAAACTATGTTTTTAAAGTTACAAGATTAACTCGGGACCTAGATTTGAAGATTTTTCAGGTGTGTTCTGTCACTCTCTGGGTTATGGTGAAATCCTCTATCAGCTGTTTTTCTTGTGTCTAGAGGGGCTGGACTTTAAACGGTGACTGACAGCTTGCTAAGCCCAGGAAGAACAGTACAATACGGGTCCCATACAAAACCATCCTGGAGCCACACAGAGAAGTCACAACTCATAAACTCATAGCTTTTATACCATGTGCATCTATCATTAGTAGCCTACATGAGAAGCTCATAAGCCAAAGGGGGCCTCATGCAGCCCATTGAAATGCATAGAGCAACAGTCCCTTGCAGAATGGAATATGGGACAGTTGGCTCCTAAAGGACGGAAGTGGTCTATTTACAAGGTTACACATACGAATAGACAGAGTTAGCTTGTCTGAACGCTAACCAGAAGGGTTCTGAGCAAAGGAATTTGACATAGTATTGTCAGGGAGATTTGTTTTAGATTTAGTATTGACAATTTGAGACGTGAGATTTCTGTTTTTCCTTTCCCCGATATCCAGGAAAACTGGTGAGTTCATTGAAGGGTCCACATAGGACTCACTAACAGATATTCTAAGACTTAAGTACACTAATATTACCAACGCTGTCCAAATACAGTAATTTAACCAGGGGATGATAACCAAACTACACCATCATTGGGCTGGGCAGAGTTAATAAAAACAATACAGATGAACCTGTGGGTTTAAAAGCTCTGAGGTAGAGAACTGAGGTATCAGGGCTGGCGAGATGGTGTCTTAGCAGATAAGCGTGCTTGATTTCCTAGAGAATCTGGGTTGTCTCCAGTATGCACACTGAGTGGCTTGCAACTCCCAGTAACTCCAACGTTGGGATACCTTGACGTCTTATCCTGGTCTGTGTAAGGTACTGACACATATGTAACACACGTGTGCACACACCCACAAACACACACTTAACTAACAAATGTTTAAATCAATACAAATATAATAGTAAAAATAGAGTTGAATTATCACTGGAAATTGGAAATCATTCTGGGTTAACAGCATTGTCCTCTGGGGAAATGTCAATTATTTAATTAGTTTGATTTTTAAATGAAATTGCCTTGTGAGATGACTGTCTTCAGAGATGGGTATATAGTACTACTTTATTTGCGTTCCCAAGGGTAATGTTTTTCCAGGGGTTCTGGGTGAGAGGACATGACTCAGGCATGAGAAATACCCAGTTGCCATGAAAGTCCCCTTAGCTCCTGGAGAGCAGGGTTCTACACGAAGAATGAGAATGACATTATGTCATATCTATGACTCAACATTCATGTCACAAGGAGCAGGATAGTTTTAAAGAAGCACTTGAGAGGCAGAAGCAGGCGGATTTCTGAGTTTGAGGCCAGCCTGGTCTACAGAGTGAGTTCCAGGACAGCCAGGACGATACAGAGAAACCCTGTCTCGACAAACCAAAAAAAAAAAAAAAGTTCCTTTTAGAAAAGACAAAACGATAGCATAGCCTAAGGTCAGGAACCTATGTTAAGATTCAAACAACATCAGCAGCTAGCTAGCATGTGATTCTCACGTCTTCCTGGATGGCTCTGTGGTGCCTCTGGGCACCACAGTGCTGAATGCTCGTCTTTTTCATTTTTTTGTTTGTTTATAACA
>JADRCD010236855.1:0-24022 GCA_019843815.1 Montemys delectorum
CAAAGAACCAGCTCCTGGTTTGGTTGATTCTTTGTATAGTTCTTTTTGTTTCTACTTGGTTGTTTTCAGCCCTGAGTTTGATTATTTCCTGCCTTCTACTCCTCTTGGGTGAATTTGCTTCTTTTTGTTCTAGAGCTTTCAGTTGTACTGTCAAGTTGCTAGTGTATGCTGTTTCCAGTTTCTTTTTGGAGGTACTCAGAGCTATGAGTTTTCCTCTTAGCACTGCTTTCATTGTGTCCCATAAATTTGGGTATGTTGTGGCTTCATTTTCATTAAATTCTAAAAAGCCTTTAATTTCTCTCTTTATTCCTTCCTTGACCAAGTTATCATTGAGTAGAATGTTGTTCAGCTTGCATGTGTATGTGGGCTTTCTATTATTTTTGTTGTTATTTAATACCATACTTAGCCCGTGATGATCTGATAGGATGCATGGGATTATTTCAATCTTCTTGTATCTGTTGAGGCCTGTTTTGTGACCAATTATATGGTCAATTTTGGAGAAGGTACCATGAGGTGCTTAGAAGGTGGTATATTCTCTTGTTTTAGGATAAAATGTTCTATAGATATCTGTTAAATCCATTTGATCTGTAACTTCTGTTAGTTTCAATGTGTCTCTGTTTAGTTTCTGTTTCTGTGATCTGTCCATTGATGAGAGTGGGGTACTGAAGTCTTCCACTATTATTATGTAAGGTGCAATGTGTGCTTTGAGCTTTTATGAATGTGAGTGCTCTTGCATTTGGAGGATAGATGTTCAGAATTGAGAGTTCATCTTGGTAGACTTTACCTTTGATGAGTATGAAGTTTCTCTCATCTTTTTTGATAACTTTATGTTGAAAGTCGATTTTATTTGATATTAGAATGGCTACTCCAGCTTGTTTCTTGTGACCATATGCTTGGAAAATTGTTTTCCAGCCTTTTACTCTGAGGTAGTGTCTGTCTTTGTCACTGAGTTGTCTTTCCTGTATGCAACAAAATGTTGGGAACTGTTTACATATCCAGTCTGTTAGTCTATGTCTCTTTAATGACGAATTGAGTCCATTGATATTGGAAGATATTAAGGAAAAGTGATTGTTGCTTCCTGTTAGTTTTGTTGTTACAGGTGAAATTATGTTTGTGTGGCTATCTTCTTTTTGG
Organism: Montemys delectorum; assembly: GCA_019843815.1. Lineage (NCBI taxonomy): Eukaryota > Metazoa > Chordata > Mammalia > Rodentia > Muridae > Montemys > Montemys delectorum. Next base: position 1,135 of record JADRCD010236855.1, read on the forward strand.
TTTGTTAAAAGAAGAGTATTTTCTTGCTATTTCTAGGGTGTAGTTTCCCTCCTTGTGTGGGAGTTTTCCATTTATTATCCTTTGAAGGGCTGGTTTTGCCAAAAGATATTGTGTAAATTTGTTTTGGACATGTTTTACTTTGGTTTTTCCATCTATGGTAATTGAGAGTTTTGCTGAGTATAGTTTTGGGCTGGCATTTGTGTCCTCTTAGGGTCTTTATGACATCTGCTCAAGATCTTTCTGGCTTTCATAGTCTCTGGCAAGAAGTCTGGTGTAATTCTGATAGGTCTGCCTTTATATGTTACTTGACCTTTTTCCCTCACTGCTTTTAATATTCTTTATTTTGTGCATTTTGTGTTTTGTTTATTATATGACAGGAGGAACTTCTTTTCTGTTCCAATCTATTTGGTGTTCTGTAGGCTTCTTGTATATTCATGGGCATCTCTTTCTTTAGGTTAGGGAAGTTTTCGATAATTTTGTTGGAGATATTTACTGGCCCTTTAAGTTGGAAATCTTCGCTCTCTTCTATACATATTAGCCTTAGGTTTGGTCTTCTCATTGTGTGCTGGACTTTCTGGATGTTTTGAGTTAGTATTTTTTTGTTTTTCTCTTTTTTTTTTTTTTTTTTTTTTTTTGGTTGTGTCGATGTTTTCTATGGTAAATTCTGCGCCTGAGATTCTCTATTCTATCTCTTGTATTCTGTTGTCTCCCTTTAAGGTTTCTTTATTATTTCTACTTCTATTTATAGATCCTTCACCTGTTTGGCTGTGTTTTCCTGTAATTCTTTAAGGGATTTCTGTGTTTCCTCTTTAAGGGCTTCTACCTGGTTACCTGTGTTCTCCTACATTTCTTTAAGGGAGTCATTTATGTTCCTCTTAAAATCTTCTATCAGCCTCATGAGATGTGAATTTAAATCCACATCTTTCTTTTCCAGTGTGTTGGGGTCTCCAGAACTTGCTGTAGTGGGAGAACTGGGTTCTGATGATGCCAAGTAGTCTTGGTTTCTGTTGGTAAGATTCTCGTGTTTGCCTTTTGCCATCTGGTTATCTCCAGTGTTAGATGTTCTTGCTGCCTCTGGAGGAGCTTGTTCCTCCAGTGGGTCCGTGAGCCTGTGTCAGCACTCCTGACAGAGCAGCTCTCTCCTGGAGGAACTTGTATGCAGAGGAACAGCCCAAGCTCTGGATGCAGATGGTGACTGAAAGGATCCTGTCCCAGCTGCTCCATTGTTCTTGCACCCCCCAGTGCTCCTCACTGCTCCACTCCAGACAGTTATTGGAAAAAGTGGTTAATTCACCTCCGAGCCTGGGAGTTAAAGCACTTCTGGGAGAACAGGTCTCTTTTGGTGGGACCTGTGAGCAGCAGGTTGTGGAACAGCCTCAGCTCTCGGGTGCGGATGACAGACTGGTCTGCAACTATTTCTAATTCTGCTAAATTATAAAACATATTGAAGAGAAAGAAATTTTATCACGAGAGAACGGAAAGTACAATTTTTGTTTTCTGCTATTCCATTATTGCTACAGGAATGTCTGTAAGTAAATAGCTCAATTATTCAAAGGATTTTTAAACCATGTGAAAATATCCTAACTCATGTAACGTAATCCAGCAAACTATCCTATGTCCAGCAAAATATCCTATGGGCTATTTTCATTTTGTATAACAAGAAGTTCTGAAATTAATCAAACACTAATTTAAATCTATTCATCTAGCAAATAAGTGGAGCTGGTTTCCAAAAACACAAAAATCTTTCCAACACATCTGTTTAGCAAAAAAAAAAAAAAAAAAACAATTATCTACAGGTCCCAGTTTTTAAATTTCACAGAGATTTATGAACCAGCAGATATTTGGGATTAAAATCACAGAATTTGGAGCTAAAGTTGTCTGACCTGCTAAACCTGCTTGGCTAGCAACTTTACCAGTCTTCATTTTGGACTTTTCTGGGGAATTTATTTTTATTTTTACTCTTTTAGCTCCTGGAGAACTCCTCAGTCCCAAGTACAACAGGGCAGCTGGTGATGCAGGCCCTGAGTGACATGTGCATTGGCCACACAGTGGTGCCCTGTGGCTTTATGAAAGTTCTACCACGTGGCACCAGCAACTAACTTTTGCTTAACAGTACTGAGTGGTTCAATAACTCAGCTTAGTGTTGTGTCTGGTGCCAGGCTCCGCAACTCAGGCCATTTGAACATCATTCCCAATCTCGATTTGCTTCAAGCTCAGTGGTTTTACAATTCTCTTCAAAGATAGCTCTCCCAAATGGGCAGCAAAGCACAGAAGCTGGAGACAGTGTGCTTGGAAGAGAGCCTTTCTCTCCTCAAGGCTCACACAGCAAAGCGAGTCTTTTCCAAATCTCAGAGACTTCTGTACTTCGTGCAGGTCTAACAGGCACGTGGCAGCCATTGCTTTCGTCACTCGAGAGCATCCTGACAGTTGAAGAGTAAAATACCCCTGGGCTTACAGAAGCAAAGTGGAGGGTCTGAGGAACTGAAGTAAAAAGAAGATTCCTGCTTGCCCAGATGGCAAGGACACAGATGTCGGGAAATGGCTCTGGACACAATTGCCTATCTACCAATATAATTCTACCTCAGTCTGTCAGACTCCAGAAACAAAATTACTAATTAAATGTACTGGCAACCTTGATGAAACTCATTAGGTCTTCAAAACCAGCAGCAGAAGGGAAAAAAAAAAAGGAAAGGAAAGGAAAGAAAGAAAAGAAAAAAGAAAAATAAGACATAAAATAGAAGGCTAATTGAAAAGAAGCAGGATGGGGAGGAAACTAGAGAGGACCTCGGGTATGGATATGCTCAAATAGTTATTTACAAGTATGAAAATTTTATAAGGCTCATTATGCATAATTAATATCTACTGATAAAAAGGGATTAAAAAGAAAGTAAGGAGACTAGATGGACAACAGATCAAAATAAAAAGCCAACTCCCTCTGTTAAAATAACAACAAAAAAAAGTCCTAAATATTTGAAACCTTAATATTTGTGACCTATACGCAACACTTAAAATTAAAAACACCTGAGAATCACAGTTTAGCACGCAGTGCTTGAATACCCTCTCTGAAGAATCAGTTGCTACAAACTGATAAAGTGGCTTCACAGATGGACTCTAATCTCTATTCCGACGAATCTTAATTTCCTTAGTTTCTCTCCAGTGTCACTTTCTGGAAATGCTGCCTCTCAGAGGTTTCTCTTCAGTCTCTCCCCCAAAATGGCATCACCACCCAAACCCCACGGGGAGCTGGTTATCTTTGCTCTGACGCAGGTGCAACCAGTGATTGTCCCATACGTGCCTTCCTGTATGTTGTACTGTGGCCTCAGCTGATGACGTCTGTGGCTAATGAACTTGCGTGGGATCCTCTTCAGCGTGACTGCGGACTCTTGTCCCTTGCTGATGATTTGGTTCCAGATGACTCTCCCCAGGAAACAAACTTTCTAAAACTGCGGTTCTCAACCTGTGAGTCATGACTCCTTAGGCGGTCGAATGACCCTTTCGTGGGCGTGGGGTCACCTATGACCATTGGAAAACACAGTTATTTCATTGCTATTCATTACAGTAGCGTTGGGAGTCACCACAAAGAGAGCAAGTGTGTTAAAGGGTGGGGCATTAGGAAGGTTGAGAACCACCGTCCTAAAATCTAGCTGTCATCCTTGCTTGCTCCCTGGAACAAGCCAATACAGCAAGTAGGTTGCAGATCTAATTTAGGTGAGAACAGATGACTAGAAGATAACAACCCAAATGAAACACTGTTTATGTTTTCTTCTCCCCAATCAATTCAGTTCTCAGGCAGGGGGCCATTCTGTCATACTATAGCTCCCACTGAACGGAGGAGGGAAGTGAGAATCCCGCCCCCACCCCGCTGCCCCCCATCCCCGCCCCCAGATGAAGGGAAGTTCTAACAAGCCAGGGGGGCGTGGCAATTGGTCCCCTTCCAACCTCCAGGTGATTTTGAAGGGGAAAAGTCAAATCCAAGAAGGCAAGCTGTATGTCTGCCTCCTGCCATTTGGGCTAAAATCACTGGAGAGAAAGACAAGCTAGCCAGGGTGGAGGGGAAGTCACAGCCTTCCAGGAGTGAGCTGCTGAACCTTGCTTTGTGCGATTCCTGGAGGCAACCATTGCTAAACAATTCTAAGTATCTACTTCCGAATTAAAATTGTAACAGAGAGAAATAACTTGCATGAAGCCTCCTGTCCTACAGGACTCAGACAGACTGGATAGAGAAGAGAGGTACTTATAAGAGAGATTACAGCAGTTTTGTTGATAAGATGAATAAATGTATTGTTCCCCTATAGAAGTCAATAGAGAGATGTTTTGTGTGTTGATAACTCAGCAAATAGATATTTTGATAAATTACTTAATTAGCTAATTGCTCATCCATAAATCACTTTTTGGGGAAGTTGGTGTTCAGCAAATTGTTTCCCCTCTCCCGGCCCCCCTCTGCAAATTAGTCTTTTGATAAATTGCTTTCCTGTGAACTGATCTATTTTAGCCCACTGGTAAGAGCATGCAGACTCAGTGTGCCTACCATTTGGTCTCTAGGTAAGCGTCGCAGCTCAGATTTTGCACTGGTTGGGGGCACTTAAGGATACATCTATATTGTTTTTAGATCAACACCTGCAGCTTCTGTTTTGGCAAAAGCATGAAGTCTAATGAGCCACACGTGATGAAGCACAAACCAGAAAGGAGCCGCTCGGCACAGAACAGCTCCAGTCTTTTCAAAATGCCTCTTGGCGGGGCCAGAATGTAAAGGGGGAAAGAAAAATGAGTGAGATAGAGTTATGAGGGAAAAACAGGGGAAAAGGGATAATACAAAAACCCAAGGCAACCTGAGCTGATGATAGAAACTCCACAGGAAGAGTGCAAATCTTGCTCATTTAAGGCTTGCCTGCCTTGAGCTCACTTGGAGATGAGTGTGTCTTTACATCACTTTGTACTTTTCCACAGCATAGAAGGCTTTCTCATGGTATGGTGATTTGAATATGCTTGGTCCAAGGAGAGGCACTTATTAGTGGGTGTGGACTTGTTGGAGAAAGTGTATCACTGTGGAGGTGGGCTTAAGAGACCCTCATCCTAGCTTCCTGGAAACAGTCTGCTTCTGGCTTCCTTTGGATGAACATATAGAACTCTCAGCTCCTCCTGTGCTGTGCTTACTGCCATGATAATGGACTGAACCTCAGAACCTATAAGCCAGCCTCAATTAAATATTGTCCTTTATAAGAACTGCCTTGATCATGGTGTCTCCCTTCACAGAAAATGGAAACCCTAACTAAGAAATGTGGCTAACTTTGTTGACATATGGCACACTTCTAAAGTATGCTTGTGTAAATTTCAGCTATGTGTCCTCAGAGACATTAGTCATAGAATGTCCTTATAACCCATACCCCCACATCATACTCCACAATGTCTCCACTTGGTTCATTCGGTTTTATCTTCCAAATCCTGCACTCCCAACCCTGTGTTCGACTTATTGAAGGCTACTCTGACTTCAACAACCACCTGGAACTGGCTATCAGCTACCTTAGCCCACACCGATGCCTCTACATTCTGGAAACTACAAACACTAATAACAGGCTGTACCCCTCATTTGCCTTTTGATTATACACACTTCATATTTGATTTATTTTATCTGTGTGTCATGCCAAAGACCCTGGGCCTCTAATCTTGAGGTGTTCCCCTTAGATGTTCTTATATTTCAGCATCTTGTCTTTGATGAGGACACACCTACATCCTCTCTGACAAAGGTTTATGGAACTGGATGAAATTTTCTTCCATAGTTTAAACACATTGCTCCCATGTAAGGAAATAATTTGCTTGCTCATATGCTTAAAATAGACACAACACCAAACCATTTAGCAGAAAGAATGCTTTCAAAGGATTTTTGTAATGATGGGGAAATGTGGTATTCAGAGATGGAACTGAATTGGTTTTATTAAAAAACAACTTTGGAACATAATCTTCTTACCAGTTTGTTGGACACAGAACACAGGTCTAGAGTGGTAGGTGTTTATAGAAAAATAAATAAATTTAGTATTGTGCTATACAGTAAATTTGGGTTCCAAGTAAAATATTAAATACAAATACTTTGTCCCAGCTCAGTAGGGAGAAACTTGACAAAATTCAAGGCAAGAAATCAAGAGTCTGTCTTTGTGGCATGGGAGGTCATGAACTAAGCATGGGAGGTCATGAGCTAAGCATGGGAGGTCATTAGCTAAGCATGGGAGGTCATGAGCTAAGATTGGGTTTGGTTTAGATTTTGTTTCTATTTTGTCGAAAAGCTGAATGTGGTATTGGGATAAATGGAAAATAATATATAGTAATGAATAAAAACTTGATAATAAAATATTTTGTGAAATGCCCTTGTACAGATTGGTCTGTTTTGATTCTTTTGCTTTGTCTGTTGAGATGAGGACTCACTGCGCACCCCAAGTTGACTGAGCTTCATTAGTACTGAGACTGCAGGCACCTGCTGCTAATACCCAGTGAGGGCCATCCTGAAATAGTATGTACCCAGGGTTCCTTAAGTAAACTTAAGGCATTAGCTAGCACTTACAGCTAGTGCATACCTCAAGGATATAGCTATTACATTAAGATGCTTCCTTTTGCTCTATTGAGATTTTTAACCTTTAAGTTATAGAAATTTATCTGAAAAACCTCAACCGAAGGTATGGAGAAATAAATTTAACAGTAAAAGACATAGAGCCAAAGGAAGAGACAACCTATTTTGCAAACATTTTCTTATCTAAATTACTATAATGAATGCATTTGATGCATACATGTTAAAAATGTTGCAATATGCATTTAGAGACCTGGTTATAAACAGCAGAAGAAAGAGGCAAAAGGCTGAAAACTGGAACTTTGGAGATGGACTAGGATTGGGACCACAGACTGTTATTTTTCATTGTAATACTATAATACTAATGTATAATGCTAGTTGACTTTTTAATTATCCATTTATTGTTACAAAACAATAAATGTTTTATGAAAGTATGAGACAGTTATGCTGCTGGCAGCCTCTTGGCTGGTGATCTTGACTATAGGCCAGAAGTGGTTTGACACTCTTGTTGAATACAAGCCTTTTCTCTGAGGCTATTTTCCAAAGTCAAGTTGTCTGAAGGAAGTCTGTGATCATTCAACAAATGAGTTCCTCGTGTAAGCATGTTTTGGGAGGTATGGGGATTATCTGTAGAGTTAAACAGGCTTCACCTCTAAGAGTTTGTGGGAGGACGCAGAAGAGCAAACTGTCACTTTCTGGTACAAGCCCATTTTAACAGTGTACACATACTACAAGGATCACTTGAAAAAGTAAAGCCTTTTTTTTCACTGTAACCTATCAATAATCCCTTCCAAGATGTAAATAACGACTTCCCACTGGACCAGGGCCATTTTTATCTTTATTTCTCCCACATAACAGTGTGTGTTACTTTGGACATACCAGACCATCTGTCGTCATGGGATAAATAATCCTGTGGGTCTGTGTCACAGTCTCTACATACCCATCACATTACCCTCCCATCTGATCTGCCCTAACTGTTGATCTCACATTGGTCCAACCAATGGGATGGATGCTTTTCTAGAAGCTAGAGTAACAGGAAGAGAACAGGTCTTCAAGGTATCTACTCTACCAGCTTTTATCTTCTCTCTCAAAGTCACACTGTACTCCTGGGGCTACAATTCTTGCCAGATTAAATTATCAACTCCCTCTCCTTGTGTCTTCAAAGTAGGGGAAGACATTGATCCCTTTCTTAAAGACTCATTTTCACTACCCAAGCACCTTCCAACGGCCTAACCTCTTGTATCATGACACTGAAGTCAGGATTTCAGCCTGAATGCTGAAGGAAGCAAACACATCTGCCCCACAGCCTTCACCTGTGCCTCGACACCTTCTCTGAATGCACGTGTCTGGGGCGGGGTGGGGGGAGAAGTAGTCTGGCTTTACATGGCTTTTGATGCTTCTTAATTTCTGTTTACTTCCTGCTCATATGGTAATAGATGTAGCTTGTACCTAATGTTCTTAGTCAACCTAATTCAATAAATCTCTGTACTACAAGGAATTATGCAAAGCAACAAGAGCTTATGAAAAGTCTCACCTTTAGTTGCCAAATCGAGGAAAGACAATAAGAAGAAATGTAAAAGAATTACATATTCAATACACAGAGCAATTTTATTCATCATGGAAAACGTAAACTACTAAAAGAAAAAGGACAAATTCACAATGAACAGGCAACTTTCATATTTACTCAATTCCTAATTTTCATTGATATAGCTCCTCAATGGAGTGTCTGCTTGAATTTACAGTTGCTCTGCCCTTTGTCAAAGCTGAGTTACAACAATGACCTTAATAAACATATTTTTGGATCTGAGACTCATGCCAGCACCCATGTGGCATATATTTAAAGCATTTGAAGCTTGGTTGGTGGTGATAAAAATATATGCTAAAGGCCTGGATCTGTTTTAACAATTGTATAAGCTTCCCATTTCAAAAGGCAGACAATGGTAAGACCTGGACTGTTTATAGAAGTAGAGGCATCAGAGACAAAAGGAAAAAAAAAAACCCTAAATTTGCTCTGAGCTACTCAGCTCTGTGGTGAATGATTACGGAATGTTGTTGAGAGAGGAATGGACTCTGTAGACCAGAATATTTTAAGTTACACACCGGGTTGCATGACTTGTCAGTTAGGAGCCTGTATTCCTTCCCCACCACTCCAATTTTATACTTCACTAATTATTTTTTTAGCAGTCAGAATAACAGAGTTTCATCATGACACTTACGTTTACATACAGCATGCTATTTTGATCCTGCCATCCCCATCTCTCACTCCCCTTTCTCCATCCACTGCTCTTCTTCTTCCCCAAGAACATGGGCTTTTGATTCCAGGGTTGTTGCCTGGGTTCACATCCGACCCCTGAACTTCTGAGGACAAGATTCCCCTTACCATGTCTTTCATCAGTTGTTCTGTCAGCAGATGAAGATAGTAGAGCCATAGAGAATATTAGACAACTCAATATGAACAGAGAACTCGCGCATTAATTAATACATGCTATGCTGTTGTTTCATTTGGAAAACATATGAAGCCATTATGAAATCATTGGTCTGACCCAATGACTGACTTCCTTTCATGTGGTTAGGGAAACCCCTTGTAATTCTTCCAGTCAACTCTCTCCGTCTTAATTTCCGTTTTCCAAGATGGTTCAACAATAGGAAGCATAGCACAACTGAATGCTAGGAAGTCTTCAAATAGTAATGGACAGAGGGCTCAGAGATCATAGCGCTCACGTTGACCAGGAGGAGGTTGGTAGAGTCCTTGTGAGGTAAACATTTGATATGAGACATGAGGAAGTCAGCAGGCCTTACAGGACTGGGGAAACGAGGACGTCTGCCCTCCTAGGAAACTATTTTTTTTTTTTTTTTTTTTTTTAGTTACCAGGATATGCTTGTTCTTTGTTTATCCCAGGGTACACTTTCTAAAAGCACTTAATCTTCCCAAGGCCAGCGCTAATAGGCACTGATGTTGCCTATTATGGGAGGAAACAAAAAAAGACAGAAAGCCAAAGAAAGGTTATATAACCATGTTGCAAATTTAAATGCTTTCTGTTCTGTTTTACCAGAATCTCATCAAAGACTGTGAGGTCACAAGTGTGCGCGTGTACCTCTGTGTGTGTGTGTGTGTGTGTGTGTGTGTGTGTGTGTGTGTCTGTCTGTCTGTCTGTCTGTCTGTCTGTGTCTGAGCATTGTGCAAGTGTATAAGTGTGCATGTCTTGGAGGGCGGGGTGTTGAGTGTTTCAATGTCTGTGTTTCTGTCTGTGTTCACAAGCCAGCCTTTCTCCTCTTGCTTCTAGGTCATCTTTTCTAGTTTTACTTAGAGGGAAGAGCACCTACCTGCCTTGAAGCCATTTCACACCGGGGCTGCTTCTCTCTGCTTCTGTGAGTTTCTCCAGGGAAAATCCTTTGCATATCTATGAGCCGATGCCAGGACCCTTGCCCTACTGACCCTTTGAAAAGATATTGTGGGGTCAGCACATTGGTGAATGTGGGATGGGAGTTCCCACAGCCCTGATTGTTTTTGCCTCCCCCATAATCATGCCCACTAGTTTGTTCTGGAGAACGAAATTCACACAATTGGAGACCTCTGAAGAAGAATAGAACAGCACAGTTTATGATTATTAAGCACCCTCATCACATGACAAGTCTTATACTGGTAATTTTCTCACATCATGTCAGAGTTTTCACGTCTGCTCAGTCTCTGTACCCTTCCTGGCTCGGCATAAAGTGTGTGCTCATCCTTGTCCAGGTCAGCTTTACATTGCACACCCCGCTTTACTGTGAGCCTTGCCCATAACATAGTTCTTTCAGCCATCTACAGCTCATGAAGGCATTTCCCTAAACAAAGACCTTTTTTCCTCCTAAAACTGTTCTAGTGCCAGGTGCTAAATGGTCCACATATGTGATGAGACAGAGAGGCATCCTCTGAAGATAGCTGTAATTGAATGTGAACGGATCAGCCAGTTAGTTCTTCTCCACTGGGGAACAGGCAAAGCTGCAGACAGAAACAGGTAGAAGACCATCTTTGTTTACTCAGGATAAATGTCAGATGCTTCATTCTGAGGTGGGTATTAATATTTAAGCAGTTTACTGAGAGAATGGCCTCAGGCAAAAGCAACAGAGAAGTAAGGGAAACAAGACGGAGGAGATAGAAGCCAGAGCAGGGTGTGGAAATGGAAAACCCAGCCCTTGCTTTATCAGACAGGGAATCCTAGAGTGAGAATAACATCACAGAGCTGACTTTACTGGAAGCCATTGTCCTCCTGTGTGAAACATTGCCAGCATCTCCTCCCCATGGCATAGGACAATTCTTGTGAGTGTGAGCTGTGAGCAGTTGCCAAGTAACAAGCAGATGCTCTGGATGACGTGTGCACCAGCCAGGTAATGGAAAGGAAACGGGATGAGGATGTGCAACACTCGTGTGAGCATAAGGTTCCAGCGTGTAAGCCTAGAGCTGGACACATTCAGAAAACATCAAATACACATCAAACTGCATTCCACCAAAGTTGCTTTCTCTTATGTTTTTCTTCTATAATTCAGTTCAGAAGTATTAGTCCTTCAGATCTATACTGTATTGTGTTTTAACTTTCTCTTACTATAAACATTTTCTCTTCTCAACTGAGAATGCCGAGGGGCCCTTGTTTGCACAGAAGGATGGATGAGATTCTCCCTATCAATTTCTGGCAGATAACATAAGTTCATATCAGGAGGCAGACATATGATCTAGGCATTTCTGGGTTCTGATTGGCTGGGCTGCTTGTGGTCAGATTGATCCAACTCTGAAAGCAGGGCATGAGCACATATTTGCAAACATTTTATTGCTCTTTCAAAAAAATAAGAGTTCTGTCCAATTAATGACAACTTTTCTTCTAAGAGAACATTTGACAGTGTCCTATTCATCTGATAATTACAGATAAAACAATCCTAATACACAATAGTCCTGTATAACAACAAGAAGAATTAAAAAGGATGTGTGTAGTGGATTGTAGTGTAGAGAATTAGAGCCAAGATTTGTCAGCTGCAAAACCACAACTGAACTAATTCTGGGAAAAAGTCAAGGTGATTTCAAGGACATGAAAACTCCACAGATGGCCAGGACTAGAAATGACAGAGAGCTAGACTGTCAAGTCTCCATTTCTTAGACTTGGTCTGGCTCCAAAATCCTGGATTCTACATCCTACCCAAACTAATGTGCTCTCCCAGGCTTCCTTGTCTCTTGTCTCTTCACTTCACACATAGCTGGGAGACCCAGCTCCATGTTAGGCTACTAAAACCTAAAACGCTTTACTGAGACTTTCAGTTCAAATTCTTGAGAAAGAGAATCTGAGTAAGGTGACTCCTTCCAGGCCAGTGGATGCTGGATAGAACGAAGAAATACTGTTGTCTACTGTCTACTCAGCAGATGAAGCAAGACAGTTTAAATTAATGTGTTAAATTGGATACCATGGATAGAATACATTGGTGTGTATGGTACATAGAGTTTATAACAACTGTATGTGTTAACCACCGGTGTCTGAATGCCTCTGCTGGGTGCAAAGGAAAGTTTGTTCTGCTACATCCTGAGGCCCAGAGACTGAAAGTCCTTGAACAAATGGATCTGATATTGAATTCACCTCAGATCTAATCTCAGATTACCACATACAAATTATATGGGTGGGGTGAACAAGCTACCATGAGAACAGCTGGAGGAAGTTGAACGTCTCTTTGGTCAACGTCTCTTCAGTGATACAGGTAACATTGAAATATTTAGGGAAAAGCTCACAATTTTCTCCAAATGTCATTTTTTTTATTTTAAAGATTGCTGATGTTGAAACTAAGATGTTGGATTCTAATCATCTCAGGTCTTCTTGGTCTCAACCAAATTTCTGAAGCTCCAAGATGATGTCTTGTCACACTCTTATCATATGACTCTGAAGACCAAATGTTCTAGTCCACATTACATAAAGTAAGTGTATCTAGGGGAAAAAAAAAAACAATTAGAAGGGTCTGACTCCTCCAAAAGAGCTCTGGCAAAGAAGCCAATAGCAATGCTTGAAATTTCATCACACACACACACACACACACACACACACACACAAAACAACAACAAAAAATACAAAAAAGAAGAAAACCAAAACCCCACACTGTCATGGCTTTCTATAGTGTATTTCCCATTGAGATAAATATCACATCTTGGGAAGTAGTTTGTTCTAGGGCTGCAGCAAGGAAGGCTCAAGATGATGCTGGCATTATATCTCAAAAAGTAAAGGGGAATTAAAAATAAAACAAAACCAACAGTCATGCCAATGGGACATGGGAAATAAAGTGAATTCCAATGGCCAAATATGGAATAAGTTGAACATTATAAAAGAATGACAACTGTTGATCATAACATTCAATAGTTGACAGCTATCCTTCAGAGAGAAGAAATGATCTTTCCAAAGAATATAGATTAAATGATAGAAGAAAGAAACCACCATGTGGTAACTCAATTCCCAATATCATATAAGGACCCTCAGTGAATTCTAAAGGCACCAAGGGCAAACACATCAAATATAAAATCTCCAGTTACTTATTGTGATGGTCAACCTCAATGTTCCATTTGATGGCATGTGAAATCACTCAGTGGACTGGCCTCTCAGCGAGCCTGTCTGATATTTGCTGGATTGGATTCATTGAGTAGGCAAGCCTGTCCCTCCTGGACTGGGATTCCAGACTTTATAAAGAGAGGAAGCAAGCTAACTCCAGAATTCAATGCTCTCTGCTTCTTGACCACAGATGAGATGTGACCATCTGTTCCAAGCTCCTTCATCAGTGACCTCTCTGCCGTGATGGACTTTCCTGGAACTGTGAATAAAATCAACCCTTTTCTCTCTTAAGTTGCTTTTGTCAGAGAATCTAATCACTGTAAAAGGAAAAGTAATTAAAACCCTTCCTGATCAAAAGTAGAAACACCTGGTATTCAGCACCATAAATGATCAAATTATCATTATTGATAACAAGACAAGCTCATTTTGTGTTGGGACGGCTGATCTTGTCAGCTTGCTTAGAATTAGAATCACTATGGCAACATGAACACATCCATGAGGATGTTTCCTGAACATTATAACAGAAAAGGGAGGAACCACCATAAATATAGGCAGCACTGTCCCATGGGCTTCAGGCCCAGACTGAATAAAAGCATTCTGATCAATTGGATTCATTTCTTTCTATTTACTGATTGTGGACAATAGGTGATCAGGACCTCACACACCTGCCTCCAAGCCTTCCTTGCCGTGATGAACTGTACACTCAAATCATGAGCCAAAAACAATATCCCCTCCTTTCCTCAACCCCCCCCTTCGGTTTTTCAAGACAGGGTTGTAAACCAGGCTGGCCTTGAACTTGGAGATCCACCTGCCTCTGGGCCCTGAGTTCTAGGATTAAAGGTGTGCACTACCACTACCTCACCTAGCAACTATTCCTTTCTTAAGTTGCTCTTGTCAGTAATGATATAACAAAAAGAGGAATAATGAACACACATATAGGTCTTAGCATGATGCATAATAATATATGAAATGTTTAATATTTATCTGAAGTTGACCAGGCCTGCAGATTTGACTTACAGTACCTATTCAGGAACAAGTTAAATTATACTATATTCTCAATTCAACTTGCTTTGTGTCTTCAATGAGCTATGAAAAAAATATTCTGGAAGTTTAAAAAACATAGGAAATAAACAAGATGGTGGTTGTGGGTTTCAAACTAAAGATTAAAGAGACAACTGAAATGTCTGGTCCTCGCCTAAGTCCTGGAAGTTTTCTTTCCTGATACAAGATTTTCTTGTTTATCCCTGGCTGTCCTGGAACTTAATCTCTAGACTAGGGTGGCCTTGAATTCAGATATCTACCTGCCTCTGCCTCCTGGGTGCTAGGATGAAAGGCATGCATCACCATTGCCCACTAAGTACTGGGTTTTTTAAGGTATAAAGGATATTTAGAAAACATTGGAAATATTTAAATATAGACTAGAGATTAGATAGCATTCTGGAGTTGTCTACTTTCTGAAGACTGTGTTCATGAGAGCTAGTATTACATCTGTTATACTGGAGGGTTCAGGCATGTATATGTGTCTGGACTACAGTTGAAGAAAAAACAATAAAATGAGATGTGGGGAGAATGGAGGGAAGTGGATAGAGAGAGGGAGGAAGGGAGAGAGAGGGAGAAGGAGGGAGAAAGAGAGGGACAGAAACAAAGAGGCTGAAATGCTCACAGTCGCTGAGCACATACAGTACACCGAGTCCTCATTTACTATCCTTTCCACTCTTCCACAATTTTAAGTTTTAAAATAATGTAGTAAAATAAGAGAAAGAAGCATTTTAAGTATAACTTAGAATGAAAATCTCATAAATACAGCCTTAATTGTAGAACTATAAGCCAAAAAGGAAAGTATAATCATATGTGTACTGAGATGCTTCCAGACTTAAAAAAAAAATTTTTTTTTGTCTTAAAATATGTCTGTAAACTATTTGACATTTTCTCCCTTGAATGAGGGCAAGTTCTATGATTTGTTTTTAAATAATATAAAAGTAATGGTGTGTGATTTCTCAAGCTCCTCCATCTCTCTATTTAATACCCCCAGCGGCTGTCCTGTGGTCCTGTTGACCTGTGGTTGAGCTCTTCAGTGCACCTTTAAAAAGAAAGAAAAACATATTCTCCACTATGTTCATAGCAGCCTTATTTATAATAGCCAGAAGCTAGAATGAACCCAGATGTCCCTCAACAGAGGAATGGATACAGAAAATATGGTAAATTTATACAATGGAATACTATTTAGCTATTAAAAACAATGACTTTATGAAATTCTTAGGCAAATGGATGGAATTAGGAAACATCATCCTGAGTGAGGTAATCCAGTTAGAAAAGAACACATACAGCATGCACTCTCTGATAAGTGGATATTAGCCCAAAAGCTCTAAATACACAAGATACAATTCAGACCAAATGAAGCTCAAGAAGAAGGAAGACCAAAGTGTGGATGCTTCAGTCCTACTTAGAAGGGGGAACAAAATATTCACGGGAGGAAATACAGAGACAAAGTGTAGACCAGAGACTGAAGGAAAGGTCATACAGAGACTGCCCCACCTGGGGATCCATCCCATATACAGTTACCAAACTCCAATACTATTGTGAATGCCAAGAAGTGCTTGTTGACAGGAGCCTGATATAGCTGTCTCCTGAGAGGCTTTGCCAGAGCCTGACAAATACAGAAGCAGAGCCAATCATTGGACTGAGCGTGAGTTCCACGATGGAGGAGTTAGAGAAAGGATCCAAGGAGCTGAAGGGTTTGCAACCCCACAGGAAGAACAACAATATCAACCAACCAGACCCTCCAGAGCTCCCAGGGACTAAACCACCAACCAAAGAGTACACATGGAGGGACTCATGGCTCCAGCTGCATATGTAGCAGAGGATGGCCTAGTCGGTCATCAATGGGAGAGGCCCTTGGTCCTGTGAAGGCTCGATATCCCAGCGTAGAGGAATGCCAGGGTGGAAGGTGGACGTGAATTGGTGGGTTGGGGGCGCACCCTCCTAGAAGCAGGGGGAGGGAGGATGGGTAAGGGGTTTCTGGGGAATGGGTTCACATTTGAAATGTAAACAAATAAAATATCCAATTTTAAAAAAACCCTAAGGGGCTGGAGTGATGGGTCAGAGCCTGAGAGTGCTTACTGCTCTTGCAGAGGGCCTGGATTTGGTTCCCAGTTCTCACACGTAGACCCAAGGCCTCCTCTACCTCCAATCCCAGGGATCTGAAATCTTCTGGCCTCACCATCACCAAGCACACACAGGGTGCTCATACATATACTCAGGGACATTCACACACACACACACACACACACACACACACACACACACACACAAATGTATTCAAAAGAAACTCTAAGCTACCACCGCCGACCCTAAGCTGAGCTATTTATGAAGTCTTAACCATAGGAAATGTTGACTTAATACATGTGCTGTTATTTTTAAGCTGCTATCATTTGGGATAATTTGTCTGTTAGTGAACACAGGAAAAAAACAACACTTTTTAATGATTTATCCTAAGGGACTATTAGATAGGGATACAAAAACACATGTAGAGAAACTGTGCTTCTGGCACTGTGAGGGAAGGAGTCAATCTAAATTCCCAATGATACTGGACCAGAGGTGTAAACTACGGCATGGACAGGCAATGGGATGGCGTGTGGCCCCTGAAGAAAATACCTAACTGTCCTGGGGACGGCTCTTCCTATTTAAATGTGAGGAGCTGAAAAGCATGTACGCATCTCTTCATTAGCAGAATTTCCTAATTGGCCTGACTCTCCTAGTGGAGTTCAAATCCAGTGGTCCACAAGTTTCATTGGTTCACCTTTCATACTGCTGGTCTTTTTCCTAAAGCTGATGTGTTTTCCCAGAGAGGAATGTGTCAAGCTCCCACCCTGTAGGAGTGAGCCTAACTATACTGAGAATTAAAAGACAAAGCAGCTGGAATCCTAGTCATCTAGTACTGGGTACAGGTATGAACTCAACTCTCACCCTCACCTGTCCCCGTTCAACACCTCAACAAAATCGTCCCCCAGTACTCCCTCAGAGTGACTGTCCCACCAGACCTTCCATTTCTGTAAGGATCCGTTTACAATTTCTGATCCCAGCAATCCCATGAGTGGACCAAGCTGGTAACTAGATGGTGACTGGTGAAAGAGGCCCCACCACCCCTAACTAAATGCAGCCACAAGGAGAACAACAGAAGGAACATGTCTTAGTTAGTGTCTCACTGCTGTGAAGACAAGGTAATATTTCTTTTTAAGATTTATTTATTTTATATGAGTCCACTGTCACTGTCTTCAGGTCCACCAGAAGAGGGCGTCAGATCCCATGACAGATGGCTGTGAGCTACCATGTGGTTGCTGGGAATTGAACTCAGAACCTATGGAAGAGCAGTCTGTGCTCTTAACCGCTGAGCCATCTTCTCTCCAGCCGGACAATGTAACTCTTTACTGGGACTGGCTTACGGTTTCGTAGGTTCAGTCCGTTATCATCATGGTGGAAAGCGTCGCAGCCTGCAGGCAGACAGCATGCTGGGCAGAGCTGAGAGTTTTACATTTTGATCCAAAGGCAGCAGAAAGAGACTGCCTCCCTCAAGCAGCCAAGAGGAGACGGCTCCACACTGGGCACTAGGTTTGAGTTTGAGCCCTAGGAAACCTGAAAGCCCACCTATACAGTGACCAACTCTTCCAACAAGGCTACTCCTCCTAATAGAGCCACTCCCCATGGGCCAAGCATTCAAACCCATGAGTCTATGGGGGCCATACCTATTCAAACCACCACAGACCACTTGGTCAACACATAGGATTGTGAGGAAAAAAATGAGCTCCTGCTGCCCTAATCTAGAAGCACTGGGATGTTTTGTTTCACAGAACTGCATAACCAGTTAGCTGTGAGGAGCTGGGGAGGTGAACTAGGTCCATACTGCACCAGCTTGTGGTTCTAAACCTTTTCTTTTCATATTTTTTTTTTTTTTACTACCCACCAAGATGCATTAAATTCCCGATTTCTAAGCACTTCCTATAATCTGAGAATTGGATTACTAAACATGAGTTTAACTAAATCTTACAAGATCCATTTTGCCATGCAAGCTAATGCAATTTTAGGCTGCAATTATTAACATACAGACGACTTTAGTGATGTGGCAGAGGGCATGGCTCTACCCATTTCACAAGCCAAGTTAGATCTTTATCTATTCGGACAATTGCCTATGACTTTCATTGGAGACTCCTAGTCTTCTCCAAACAGAACGAATAAGAGACTTGTATCATTTATTCTTTTTTTTTCTTTTAAGAGTCAAGGTCTCACTGCATTGCTGAAGTGAGTTCTGAACTCATGGACTCAAACAGTTGTCTTGCCTCGATCTCCCAAGTAGCTGGCACTATAGGCACACACTGCTATATCTATTCATCAATGAAGTCTTTGCTGTTGTGGGTATCTTGAGCTATGATTTTTAGAATCAGAAAACTTGAACTTTCCCCCATTGTTGACTTGGTTTTCTAATCAGTTCTGCAGTATTTTGAGGCAAGAGATCTCCTGTGAAATGGTGGTGGGTCTGTCTGCTCCCTTCTATGATAGTGTTTAGTGATATTCACCCACTTTCCACTTTCCTCCTTCTGGACTTGCAGGAGGACAGTTCTTCCCACCACACGAGTTTCCCATCAATGCTGTAATGAATCACTGCCAACTTGATGGCTTCAGACCATTCACATATGTTATTTTGTTTCCATAGGTCTGCATCCTCAGGATGAAAACCAATGTGGTAACTTTCTTATCAAAGGTTCTAAGGAGATCCATAGACTTTTTGGCTCTGCTACAATAAAATAATGCAGAGCGAATAATTTGTGAACAGTAGAAACTTTGTTCTCCAACTTCTGGAGACTGAGATCCAGAATTGAAGTAGCAGCAAAGTTGACATCTGAGAAAGGCTCATTCTAAGTCTCAAGGGTAGCTCATTGCTTCTTTGTCCTCTGAGAAGACAAAGCTGTTTGCCCACACAGCAGAGATGGAAGGTTGGTCAGCTTTTTGAAGCTTCTCTCCTACATGGATAAATCCATCTGTGAGGAAATAACCTAATTACTGCCTTAAGGCCGCTCCACTTAACCCTGTCACTTTGTGATTTTAGTTCCAGCCTACAAATTTTGGAGGGGCACATTCATTCAACCTATATCTGGAAGAACCATTTCCTCAGAGATTTTTTTAGTTGTTTGTTCATTTGGTTGGTTGGTTGGTTGGTTGGTTTTGTTCTGGATCTTGATGTATGTTTCCATCTTCCAGTTTCAAAGCTAGTGACATAGCCTCTCCCTAGCCTACTCTACACCATCTCTCTTTGTCTGACTGTCTTCTTCTACTTGGAAGACCCTCTGTGATCATACTGAGCTCAGCTGAATCATTCAAGATAATATTTCTAGTTAGCTGGCTAGCAACTGTAATATCTATCTGTAACTTTAATCCCTTTGTCAGTATAATCCAGTGTAGTCATGGGTTCCAGTGATTCGGTCATGGGCAACTTTGCAAAGAAAGGGCATGAATGGCCATGTGATTTCCTTTGCCCAATGAAACGTAAATGAAAGTGACACTTGTTGCTTTTTAGCAGAAATGAACGTAATTTTCGCTGATCATCCCTGCTGCTACAATGATCACAGAGCATTTGTTGATGAAGTCTTACTTTACTGAGCAAATAAGGTGAACAGAGACTCACTACAAAGTGCAGTGAACAATATTTTGGGGTGGATGGGGGTTTATTTGATTACCACATATAAACAGGTGTGTTAGTCACATTTACAACCCTGTAACCAAATAGCTGAGAAAATCATCTTCGGGGAAGAAAGATTTATTTGGTTCTTAACCTGCCGGGGCCATTGCTTTGAGGCCTGTGGCAAAGCAAAATCATCATGGCAAATGGGCATGGAGGTAAAGGGGTGCTGTGGGGAAGCTGCTTACCTCAGGATAGCCAGATGGAGATAAAGAAGTCAAGAGCCAGGGTCTTTAAACGTAGGCCCAGATGGCCTATTTTCCAGGTAGGCTGCCCTCCGATGTCATCAATAGGTCATCAAATTATAATTCTAGTGATGGATCTCTGCATTGGTTGGTCACAGCCTTCATGACCCAGTCACTTCTCAAACGTTACTTGAGTTTACTACAGCTTGCACCTGTGTATTGAACCCACGACTCTTGTGGGTGTACTTCATATTCGACTGTGTCTCTTAATACTAACACTGAAGTGGTACCTCCTCGTACTTCTATTTGCATCTCCTTAATGAATTGATGTGGTCAACCATCCTTTCCTGTGCTTCATGTACTCATTGGTTATTTGTACTATGTAAAAATAAATAAATCTTTTTTTTTCCTCCTGGCTATTTAGTTCTTAACAGCAACAACTTTGAGACTATTTATTATTAAATTCCTAGGTCATAAACTTTGGTTCATTCCCTGACAAACTCTTAACTTACTTAACCATGTAAATTATTCTATGTCTACCACTTGGTTAGTTACCCCTGCCCGCTTCTTCGTTTGCATCTTCTCAGTGTCTCCCTGAATTCATTTACCGGCTGGTTTACATATGGCTCCTTGGTCCACCCTTTCAAATCTCTCCCTGTGTCTCATTTTATCTTCTCTATTTCCCAGAATCCTGTCTCTTCCTGTCAGTGTTCCACCTCCTATTTCCTGCCTCAGCTCATTGACCGTTAGCTTTTTTATTGACAGGCGATGCTTGTAAGAGATTCTCTCTACAGTATTGCTTCTTTAGAAAAGTGTTCATGGAGTTCTTTGCCTATCTTTTGACTATTATTCATGGTTTGATTAGGTTTTAAGAGATCTTTACACATGTGGATACTCAGACCACCTTTTTCTCATACTGAGGATTGAACTTAAGACTTCACACATGCTGAGCAATCCTCTGCCACTGATCTATAGTCCAAACAATGAATTTATAGATTCTTATAAGATATGTGATTTGCAAATATTTTATCCCATTTCACAGATTGGATTGCTACCATTTTGGTAGAGTTTTTTTATTCTTAAAAGCATTTTTTGTAATTTTTATAAAGTTGAGTATTTTTCTTTTATTTTTAACCCCCCTTATCAAGCCAAGAGCTTCATGAATGTTATGAATGCCAGGTGAATCAATGCTGCACCATTGAACTAAACCATGAGCCCATGAGGTCTTGCATGTTCCCAGACTCATCTTGAGCATCCACTCCTTTCACCATGCTGAGTAGGCGGGACCACGAGTGTGAATGGGAATCTTTCATTTTCTTCTGACCTTTCTTGTTTTCAAGTGAAGGTTTTGGAAGCTACAACTTTATTCTTGATTGTGCCCTTCAAGTGTTGAAGAATTTACTTAGCTCTACATTTTTTAATTTTTATTTATTTATTTTAGTACAAACTATTGTTTCAAATACTACAAAGTTTCTTAGAACATATTAAAAATAGCATGGAAATTCTTTGCCCACGGTTTAATATGTATTTATAATAAGCATATAAAGGCAAAAAGCTACTTTTTGTTTTAATATAATCTGTATAACAACTATTTGGAAAGTGCTGGGTTTTCTACTGTGCCCAATGTTGTGAGAAAATAATACCAGAAATGCAAACTTTTGAGATATTGTTCCTTTCATTTACTGAGGAGCTTCATCCAAAAACAAAAATAATTTAGCAAAGTGACCCACAGTCACAGAGGCATCATTTGCAGTGTTTAACCTGATACATTAGGACTCTTGCCTGTCATCGTATTTTGTTCATTCTGTTAACAAAAAGTGATGGAGGTAACACAGAAAATAGATATGGAGCCTCTCATGCCAGATGCCATCTAACCAAACCAAAGCTTTAGGAAGCAGATAGAACCCAAAATAGATGGGTTTTTCCCCCCTGAAAACAAGTGAGTCCAGTCTATCTGCGTCAGTGTTATAAGAAAGATCTCTCTGCTATAACCTTACAATGGAAAAAAGAAAGAAAGAAATATGACCTACCATTAACCATTCAGGCTATTTTTGTGTTGTTCTGTCTCCTCATTTCCACCACACAAAACTAGCTGTGCTGCCATTGCTGTCACCCAGTGGGGGCTCTCACTCCATTCTGTAGAATGAAGGATACTTCCGTCATGAATCATGACTAAAAGGCCATTACACTCATAAGTAAATTAGTTGTAATTTTGTCTTTCGATACTACCATTAACTATATTTTTATTTCTTTGTTGATTCCCATTTGGGAATTTGAGTGATCTTTTTTCCTTCCTCTAATAGTGACACATTATATCTATTTTTTTGGTAATGGCCTTCAACTTATTATTAACAGTTGAGTTTACTTATTCTTCTTGATATTTTTTAACTCATCAGTATTTATAATTTAATCCCAATGAGAAAATGCCTTCCTCACGTTTTGTGTCTCTATCACATCCTTTGCCTACCTGATGATTCCTAGAGCTTCAGTTTTGCTTATAGATATGAGTTTTCAGCCACTCATCCTCCTGTGTTTCCTCCCTACATGCCAGACATTTTTACGTTTTCCTGGAGGTATTTTCATTAAGAGTTTCTGTGTGGCATAGCTTCTGAGATATGCACATGTGAGGTTTTTTTTTATTATTATGATTCAAGTTTAATTTAAAGTGTGAATGAACACAAAATTTTAGTTTTTGGATTTTTCTTTATAACAAAATTACTTTCTTACCATTTGCATTGCAAGCCACTGATGAGAAATTTGGTGTGGTTATAATTTTTTTACTTCTTTGTGATCTGTCCTCTCTCCTACAAGCTTTGTCTTTGACGCCCCACACACTTCTCCCTCCTCCCCTCATTCTTTTGGA
>JADRCD010236856.1:0-26351 GCA_019843815.1 Montemys delectorum
TAAAGACTCAGGCATCTATTGAAGCTTGATCACAAATTCAAGGTCAGCCTGGTCATGATAACATAGAACTAGAGCACTGATACATTACATATACCCCTTATGCCATTTAATATTACCTTACTAAAGATATAAGTACAGGCTGGAGAGATGGCTGGTGGGGAAAGCACTTACCACAAGACTGAGGACCTTTGTGTGAATCCCCAGATGATATGGTAGTGATGGGGGGAGTAGGGGTGTCACACACCTAGCAATCTGTATCTGTGATCCCAGTGTTCTTATATTTACAGAGGAAGCAGAGGCAGAATTCCCAGAAGCTTTCAGGACTATATGCAATAGTCAACCAAAACAGATGTTGTCTCAAAGTGGAAGGGAGGACAAACACAGATGTGTTCTCTGATCTCCCAACATGTCAAGTGACACTCTTTCATAAGCATATATACACACATAAAACAAAACATGCACACACCCACATATACACCTCTGTATGTTTTTGAACTCTCTCACACACAAGTATAAGCACAGACACTTAAAATGCTTTCATTATCTAATTTTTCCTCACTTCACTAATCTAAATATTAGTTTTGGAGGTTGGATGGGTAGGGAGGTGGGAGTACTCTGGGAGGAGTTGGGAAGGGGAAAGAATATAATCACAATAGAGTGTATACAATTCTTCTGAAATAAATTTAAAATTAAGGTATTTTTTAAATCAAGAACTATTTAATAAATAAAATTTAAAATTCAAAAACGTTTGCATTGGAGAAATCAAGTGAGGCAGGCTACCACCTGGCTAGCACAGGGACCATAGCTCCCTTCTTCCCACACTCCCTCTCCTAGCTTATTTCCCTGATGGCTGAAATGCTTGCTCCTGACAGCTGTCCCTCCTTGGCCACAGTGGAAACACAGCAGCCATGTGTTGAATAAATGAATAAATCCCAGCTCCTCCTTGGGCCTTTGCCATCTATTGTGTCCAGCGACGATCTCTCTTGGGCCAACATTCAGATTAGCATAAGTGTATCCATGTTCTTCACAAGGCGTTTGCTTTGCATAACTTCCCTATGCTTTCACTTTCAGTACCAATTTATCCCCCTACTACAGAGTATTTGCAAACAATATATCTCTCGCCGTCTGCCCATCTGCTTACTTACCTACGACCTGCCTACCTTTTAAATCCTAATGACCTTTGTCATTCAATTATAGTAATTCTTCCACTATCATTCAATATAATGTATAGGTTTAAAATTCCATCTCTTTGGTCATTTTTGTAGATATGACCCTTTTATTCAATAACCCCCTTCATTCTCTTTTCTTTACCATTGGGTTATTTTTTGCTACAGTGCACCTTCTCCTTTGGCACAACTGTATAAACCTGCTCTATGCTCTCGTCAGTGTTTGTGTTATACTACATCTACAACTGTGCTCAAAACAGGCACTTGGCTCTGAGGTTAGGAACACTTGCTGCTCTTGCAGAGGACAGTTCCCATATTTGATCATCCACCTCATGTGGCTGTAAACACCAATAACTGCAGCTTCCTGGGGCCTGGTGCTCTCTTCTGGTCTCCGTGAGCACCTGCTTTTATCATATACATCTATGCATACAGAGAGACACGGGTTTTTTTTTTTTTTAAGAAGCTTTAAAAAATTAAATTAGTCAAAACATTCACTGTGTTCCTGATGCAAGAACTTTCATGTCATTTAACCCTGACTACACTTTCAGTTGTAGTCTATTAGAGTGTTGTTATGGATTTTAACTTTATTTCTATTTTAAATCATATATAATTAAGATATACACATTTTTACACATATATTCAAATATATTCAAACTTCTCCATTCCTCTTCATTTCTACTCAGATGTTCATGCTTGCAGCTAGAATAATTTTAACATGCTTAAAGGAGTCTTTTAGAGTATCTTATTTAGCCTAAGTCTGATGTCTTAACATCCTTTTTTCCTGAAAATGCACTTATTTTGCTTTCACTTTTGAATTAAATTATTGCTGTGTGTATATAGACTTCTGGTTTGGAGGCTTTTTTCAGTGTGTAGATTCTGAATTTCATCATTTCTCTAGAATGTATTTATTATTCTATTTCTCGGAAGATAATATAGTATTTTCTCCTCTGTTCATCTCTATGGGTCTTGTCCTTAGTTTCCCTTTGCTGAGATTTTCTTTTATTTGTGTGTGTGTGTGTGTGTGTGTGTGTGTGTGTGTGTGTGTGTGTGTGTGTTTGTGTGTGCCACATATGTTTGGGTACCTAGGGATGCCAGAAGAGGAAGTGGAATACCCTGGAACTGGAGTCACAGTAGTTGTGAGCTACCCAATGTAGGTGTTAGAAACAGACCTTGGGTTCTCAGCAAGAAAGACAGGAGCTCTTAACTACTGAGCCATCTCTCCAGCTCCGACTTTAGTTTTCAGTGGTTTGACCAGAATGTGAATCAACCTGGCTCCCTACCAACTTGAGTTTCTTCTTACTTGAGTTTGTAGGATCTTTCAATCTGTCTTTCAACCCTATGGGAATTCTTAGAGTAATTTTGTGTCAATCTCATACAATTTGGAACCCACGGATAACTGTTTATAGATTAAAACTATATAACTCATGAGCACTTTTTCTGCCCTTTTAATTTTTATATAAATTATCTTTCTTCTCTGAGTTTCTGTCAATATTTACTACTAAAAAATTCTCAACTTCATATATGACTATTGTGTGATTTAATTTGGACAATATTGATTTTATTTTATCCCTCATCTAAAGTTTCCCTTATTGTCTTTATATTCCACTTGCCATATAAAATTGTGTATTTTGACCTTGATATTTTCCCATTTATTTATTTTTTATTCATTCATTCATTCATTCATTCATTCATTTAATTCACTTTATATCCTGATTGCTGCCCTTGCTCATGGTTCTCCATTGACACAGTCCCTTCCCCCATTCTCTCCCTCCTCTTCTCCTCTGAGAGGGTAGAGTCCCCCTGGGTATGCCTCCACCCTGGCACATCAAATCTCTGCAGGGTTAGGCACATCTACTCCTAATGAGTCCACACATGGTAGCCGAGTTAAGGGAATGGATTCCACAGACAGACAACAGCTTTAGGGACAGCCCCTGCCTTCATCCATATTTTACAAATTACACAACTTCTGGGTCTGGTTCTCTCTTCTTCATATGTGTATCTACTGGTTCACATTCTGGTGTCTCTGCCATTGCTGGATGATTACCATACATGGATTTAAATAAATTATAATGGCTTTGCATGCTGCTATCTTTCTCTTTGGTGTTTCTTCAGCTTCTAGTAAGAAATCCAAGAATAAACAGGTTAGGCATGGTGATCCGAACCACACACCTCAGCTTCTTTTCTTGTTGTTGTTATAAAATGTCTGGATAAAGGCAACTGAAGAAAGAGACTAGCTTTTATTCTGGCTAATGGTTCAAGGCTGTAGTCAATCATGAGAGCAGGGGATAGAATCAAGGAGAAGCAGAAAGACATGAATGGATAGTGGTCCTCATTTCATTTTCTCCATCTTACACAGTTCCTGATGGCTCAAGAAATGTCTCCCCACCTCAACTAACCTAACTGACTGGGATAATCCCACACAGGCACACCCAAAGGTCCATGTACTGGGCAAGTCAATTGACTTTTGCAATCACAGCATGCTCTGGTCTTATGAGAACACTTCTTTTTTTTTTTTTTAAATTTTACTCTTTTTTAATTTTTTTCTTAGATATTTTCTTTGTTTACATTTCAAATGTTATCCCCTTTCCTGATTTCTTCTCAGAAAACCCCTATCCCATCCCCCTCCCTCTGTTCACCAACCCATCCACTCCTGCTTCCCTGTCCTGGCATTCCCCTACACTGGGGCATTGAGACTTCACAGGACCAAGGACCTCTCCTCCTATTGATGACTGACAAGGTCATCCTCTACATATTCAGCTGGAGCCATGAGTCCCACCATGTGTACTCTTTGGTTGGTGTTTTTTTTCTCTCGGAGCTCTGGGAATTCTGGTTAGTTTATATTGTTGTTCCTCCTATGAGGCTGCAAACTCCTTCAGCTCCTTGGGTCCTTTCTCTAACTCCTCTATTGGGGATCCTGTTCCCAGTCCAATGATTGGCTTCAAGTATCCACCTCAGTATTTGTCAGGCACAGGTAAAGCCTCTCAGGAGACAGCTGTATCAGGCTCCTGTCAGCAAGTTCTTCTTGGCATCCACAATGGTGTCTGGGTTTGGTAATTGTATATGGGATGATGAGTGAGAAGCACCTAAAGAAATGTTCAATATCCTTAGTTATCCGGGAAATACAAATCAAAACAACCCTGAGAATCCATCTTACACCAGTCAGATGGATAAGATCAAAAACTCAGGTGGCAGCAGATGCTGGTGAGGATGTGGAAAAAGAGGAACACTCCTTCGTTGCTGGTGGGATTGCAAGCTGGTACAACCACTCTGGAAGTCAGTCTGGCTGTTCCTCAGAAAACTGAACATAATACTACTGGAAAATCCAGCTATACCACATTTGGGCATATATCCAGAAGATGCTCCAACATGTAATAAGGACACATGCTCCACTATATTCATAGCAGCCTTATGTATAATAAGCTGCTGGAAAGAAGCCAGATATCCTTCAACAGAGGAATGGATACAGAAAATGTGGTACATTTACACAATGGACAACTACCCAGCTATTAAAAACAATGACTTCATGAAATTTGCAGGCAAATGGATGGAACTAGAAAATATCTTCCTGAGTGAGTTAGCCCATTCACAAAAGAACACACATGGTATGCACTCACTGATAAGTGGATATTAGCCCAAAAGCTTGGAATACCCAAGATACAATTCACAAACCACAGAAAGCTCAAGAAGAAGGCAGACCAAAGTGTGGATACTTCTGTCCTTCTTAGAAGGGAGTACAAAACACCCATGGGAGGAAATACAGAGACAAAATTTGGAGCAGAGACTGAAGGAAAGGCCATCCAGAGACTGCCCCACCCAGGGCACCATGAGAACACTTCTGTTTCCACTTCAGCTCCCTTCTTGCAGCACAGTGTGGCCCTTCATCTTCACTAGAATGTGTCAGCCTTGTAATCAAGGACTCTGCGCTGAATCCTGAACTGCATCCTTTCTGTCTGTGGTTGGATCCTCACCCCTGCCCTCCAGAGCAACACCTGTCTGCCCGGTGCCTCTGACTCTCATTTACTTCCTCTACCAATCAGTCAAAGAGCAGCTCAATGGGAAAACAGCTCAGATTGTTAATCTCCATTTTTGTACTTCTACTTCACCTGGCATCTTGGTCATATAGGTTCTGACTGACTGTAAAATTCTTGACTCCACATTTGCTTTTCTCTGTGGCCTTCGCAATTGTATGAGACCGATGAAAGCATAAAGTGATTTCTCTGACACTTACCAGATGCCTCCTGTTCAGACTCTCAACCATAGATGCCACCACTGCTCAGCACATTTCCCTGCTCACTAGGACTTCAGTACTTGACAAGCTATAGCTGTTTTTGAGAAAATCAAATGTGCTTTAGAATAATAGAGTACTTTGAGGGCGCTACTGTTGAAAGTCTTGGTCTAACATAAACATGTCTGTCGCGATTGGAACTTTGGGTCTACATTTTGAGCTATGGAATTTGTTAGAATCTTGAATTTCTAGAGCAGGCACAGCTGCTGTGTCTTCAAGCTGAGCCCAGAAACCTAAAGGCGGTGCCCTTTTAGGTCTATGGCTCCATTAAGGGGCTTCTTTTGTTTGTAATGGAGGTTCAGAGGAAGCCTGTGGCTTACAGAACTGTCATCTGGCCTCTGGCAGCTCTGCACCACGTTCCTCTTCTTCAGAGAGAGCAGCTTGCTCCATATACTTCCCCCAGACAGGGGTCTTGTCCAGGGCCTCCTTCCAGAAGCAAGCACAATTGCCCATTTTGGTAGTGCAAGGTTTTCTTTTTCTTTTTTCTTTTTTCTTTTTTTATTTGTTTCTTCAAGTTTCAGTGGAAGTAATTTAAGGTGAGTTTGAGCAGCAATTCTAAAGTCTCTCTTCAGAGTGTTGGGGCTCTCATCAGCATGAGCTGTTCAAGGTCAAGCATGGATTCCTCTCCCCAACCTAGATGTAGTGCCTATGTACAACAATGGTGTTAGACTCTGGCCCCCGCATTTCCAGGCTCTTGACTTCTTATTCAAAGAACTGAAAATATAAGAGCTCACGGGGTTGTGCAAAAGTAGAAAGATGACTTTGTTTGGAGCAAACTGATGGTGTCACAAGGCCAATACAGACCACCAAGTCCAAGTTCAGGCCTCTAAAGGAAGGCAGGTTTGGTTTCTAAGGTTAGTAGGTTAGATAGTTCTCTATTTTTATAGATATATTAGATCATACACTCATTTCTTACTGCTCAAGGCCCTTCTCTATACTATATCTGATTTTTAGTGTGTTGTGTTTTAATTTTGATTTTATGTATTTCATATTGTTCTTTAGTTATATTTCTCTCTTCCATTTCCACCCCTTACACCTTCCCATGTGGCCCTATCTGCTCTCCTTCAAATTCATGGCCTCTTTTTTTCCTATTAATTATTGCATGCATATATGTATTTGTACATATATGTGTGTTCCTAAATGTAACCTTTAGAGATCATATAAAGTTACTTGTGTACATATTTTGAGGGATGACCATTTGTTTTAATTATATGGGTTTTAATTATATGGGTGACTAGTTAGACATAGGTACAAGATTCCAGTAAAGAGGAGACTCTCCCTAAAAGGTTATAAGGGGACACAGTTTTGTCTTATTGTCTCTCTCTAAGGTTTTTTTGTGTCCTATCTAGGAGATAACTAGCATTTTAACACACATAGAACAATGCCCTGAAAACAGTTTCACAATAGTTGAAACAAGGAAATGGTATGAATGGTACCAGCTGAGAACAGCGGACATGGAGCAGTGTATACCTTTTGAATAGAGTATTACTCAGCAGCAACAGCAAACTAAGTTACCACAGCTGGACCCTGAAAACACGATACTCAGAAGAAAATAGCCCAGCTGAAAGGGCCACTTCTGTACAGAACCATGTGTATGGAAGGTACAGTATAAAGAAGTCCACAGTAACAAAAAGTTGTCTGGATTCTCAGAAATGGAAAAAGTGTGATGGGCCCACAGTTATGTAACTATAATATAAACATCACTGCACAGCACATTGGGGTGGGTGGAACTTTGGTACATGAGTATACAACCAGGAGGCTATCTCAAAAACTGAATGTAAAAAGAATGAATACTTGGGGTATCTACAGGGTCAAAAGAACATGTGCCTCTGCCTCTCATCTCCTTGTGCTCTCCAAAGCCATCTCTCCTAATGTATTGATTCATTTATCAACAAGCAACAATGAGTCCAACGTGAGCTTGAAGTGGGAGAATAGGGAGGAGAGTCCTTGGGTAGGCCTGGTACAAAACTATAAGAGGAAAAGGAATATAAAGAAAATGAAAATGTATTTGGCGAAGAGGAAGACTAGAAACCACCAAACCCTATAGGCCACTGGCACAGACGTAGAGGCACTCCAGGTGCCAGAAGGTGGTCTGTGGCTCATTAAAATACTAAAATCTATGTGTACGGCTCATTATAATACTAAAACACACACAGCCGGGGAGAGATTTAAGATGCTAACGAGATGCGATTTGAGATGTGGTATTTTGAGCTGTATGGAACAGAGCATGCTCAGAAAAGACCTTGTTATGCAAATGAGTCCAAAAGCCCACACTCCCTGCCACAAAGCTCCATCTTCTACCCACCTGCACTAAGATGCTGAACTATCTACTCCAGCCAGCTCCTCCCTTGAAAGTGTCTTTGTTTTATACACGAGCTCTGCTCAAGTTATAACTGTGTCCTTGCTCAGTTCTTTGTTCTGAAACGTAAGGACATGCACCTCTCCAGAGGTTCCCACAGAGCGAGCCTTCAGCATCCCAGCACTGAAGACAAAGAGACAAGTAAAGCAGAAATATTCTCTGCCAGTCTTAAGGTGATGCGGCTGCCTGTAACTTCATGAAGTTACGTAGAGGCTCATTGTGACTGGTTTACTCTTACTATTATTTCAATTGCGATAAAAAACTTACAGAAGCAAACCTCTGCAGGCCCCAGGAGAGAGTAAAAAAAAAAACAAAACAAAAAAAAAACCGATTGCTTGTCTGGACCAGACAAGGCTCCTGTAGTCAGGTAATTTCCATGCCTAACAGCTTCCAAGTCTGAGCATTTTGAAACGCTTGCCGGGCCTGGCCTCTTCACAAACTGAGTTTTCAGTAAGATAATGATGTGCCAGGCTGCACGTATGCATAGATTCCTGTGACCTGCTGCTGTCGGGATTTGTGGGCCTGCCCCCAGCTCTGAAGCATACCCATGGTGGTGCCTGGACATTGCTCTTTGATCTTAACCTCCCCAAGCCTACCCGGTCTGGTATTAGAAATGGATAGCTTTAATCACACAAAATCTTTAGGGTACTGGTAGCTATTCAGTGATACATCTCATTTCTTCTGCCATGAACTCACAAGGCAGGGTGGTACTGGTCAGCAGAAGTTGCCTTGGGAGGGATTTTGATGACTGAACCTCCAATGTCACTCACATTACAATTATGGACATAGCTGGGGCCCCTAGTTCATAGTTCATAAGTGAGGGATCAGGCCAGGCTTAGACAGGACTGCCTGTATTCTGGATTGCACCATGGATCTAAACCCTTACAGTAACATTGGACCTTCTCGTACCAGGTACCATTTCCATCCTGGTCCCAACCTCATCTTTACCACCAGCACTTAATCAAGTTTACCCTGTGTATGCACATACTCATCTTACCCAACAATCCTCAAAGACTGGAAATGTTCTTTTCTCTTTGTTTTACAGAAGGAAAGAAAAGAAGGGAGGGAGAGAGAGAGCGCAAAGGAAGGTAGGAGGGAGGGTAAGACTGAGAGATGAAGAGAGAAGGATACAGTTGAGACTAACCTTTCCAAGTCTTAAAGCTAATAAGCTGCAGTGTCCAGATTTCAACCCAGGCCTTCCTTCCGACTGGGATTTAATCACCTCACTACTTCGCATGAGCAAAACCAAATTACTTCCAATTCCCCCAAAGTGCAATTTTCTCATGCCTTTGGGCAGGAATGGATCTGGGTTTTGTAAGGGCTGAAAATTTATACTGTTTTGGAAAGCCTATTTAAGGAAAAAAAGAGATAAACAAAAGCAAAATAATAATGAAATTTTAGATATTATATGGATACTTACTACAAATACAAAATTGCATATTATAAACATAAAAGCCAAGTATCACAGAATCCAGAAAATAAAAAATTTCTATCATAATTTTCTATTTTATTTAGCAAATAGGATTTTTCATATTCTTTTTGAAATTGTACTTACCAATTGCTTCCTTCACATGCACAAAAGTACAGGGACCTTATTTTCTGCAGAGAGAATGGAAGATAATTCAGCTTTCCCAGAAACTGGCAAACAATAGCCTGAGGCCAGGTGGTAGTTTTGTGAATAAAGTTTTATTAGAAAAATCATGTTCACACAGGAGTCAGTACTTGAAGCAGATGACAAAGTTTTTTGTTGTTGTTGTTGTTAAAACTTTTTTTTATTGGATTTTTAAAAATTTATATTTAAAATGTTTTCCATTTTCCAGGTCTCCCCTTCAGAAACCCCTACCCTATCCCTCCTCCCCCTGCCTCTGAGGGTGGTCCTCCACCCACCCACTCACTCCCATCTTTCCACTCTGGCATTCCCCTACCATGGGGAATGGAACCCCTCAGGCCCAAGGGCCTCTCCTCCCACTGATGTCCAACAAGGCCAAAATTTAAAAACAAAAAAACAAAAAAACAAAAAACAAAAATTCAGGTAACAGAAGATGCTGGCAAGGATGTGGAGAAAGATGAACACTCCTCCATTGTTGGTGGAATTGCAAGCTGGTACAAGCACTCTGGAAATCAGTCTGTTGGTTCCTCAGAAAACGACATAGTACTACCTGAGGACCCAGCTATATCACTTGTGGGCATATCCCCAGAAGATGCTCCAACATGTAACAAGGGACAATGCTCCACTATGTTCATAGCAGCCATATTTATAGCAGCTAGAAGCTGGAAACAACCCAGATGTCCCTCAACAGAGGAATGGATACAGAAAATGTGGTACATTTACACAATGTACCTGGAATGGAATACTACTCAGCTATTAAAAACAATGACGTCATAAAATTCACAGGTAAATAGATGGAATTAGAAAATATCATCCTGAGTGAGGTAATTCACTCACAAAAGAACACACACTATGTGAACTCACTGATAAGTGGATATTAGCCCAAAAGTTTGGAATACCCAAGATTCAATTCACAGATCATATGAAACCCAAGAAGAAGGAAGACCTTCTGAAGTGTGGATGCTTCAGTGCTTCTTAGAAGGGGGAACAAAATATTCCCAGGAGGAAATATGGAGACAAAGTGTGGATCAGAGACTGAAGCAAAGGTCGTCTAGAGAATGCCCCATCTGGGGATCCATCCCCATATAGTCATCAAACCAGGAAGTGCTTGCTGACGGGAGCTTGATATAGCTGTCCACTGAGAGGCTCTGCCAGAGCAGATGCTCCCAGCCAACCATTGGACTGAGTGAAGGGTCCCTGATGGAGGATTTGTAGAAGGAACTGAAGGAGCTGAGGGTATTTGCAGCCCCATGGGAGTGAGGAACATATCAACCAGCCAGAGGTCCCGGAGCTCCTGGAGACTGGACCATCAACCAAAGAGTACACATAGACAAAGTTTAAAACAGCTACTGCTACCTGGAACTTTGATGCATGACTTATCCTGGGAAGAACAGAGAAATGTCTACTTACCCTAAACAAACAAACAAAAATCATATTTGTAATGATCTTCTTGGTAGTCAACTTGATCCTCTGGAATCTTAGAGGGTCTGTAAGGACATTTCCTGGATGGATTAACTGCGTAGTAGAAAATCCTCCTATAAAGTGAGCAGAACCTTCCAACAGCGGCCTGAGGGAAAAGCAGCTGCCTGCTTGTACACCATCACTTCTTGTTGAGTATACCCAGTTGTCACTGCTCCTACCATTCTTCACTGACATCAGATCTGAGCGTCCTGGTCCCTCCAGTTCAGATGAAAGATCAACATATCTCCAGAAGTGCCACAGACCTTCAACGTTGGATTGAAACTGCTCAGGCATTAGCCTTCTGGACTGAGCACCTACTGGACTGCTTAGTTCCTCTTGCATGCCAACCGCCATGGTATAGTACTCAGCTTATTGGCCAGATCAATAAACCTCCTTCTCTCAGTTCTGTTCCTCTAGAAAATTCTAACATAACATTCAAATCCAGCATGTTGAACCAATGAAGTTATTCGGTTACTTACAAGAATAGGAGTGACCCAAAGGCAGCTATATTAGTGCAAAGCCTACACACAGCATGAAACCCAGTCAACTTCCCACTTCCTCTATATTTTAGCACATCCCCTAAACAATATGTAGCTTAGATAGAATCAGAAGTAGACAACTATGTCATATAATAGTCTCTCTCCTATCCCTCCTACCCCTCTTACCAAAAGCTATAATGTCAATAGCGTCATTACCATAGACCTGACTCTAAGCTGTTTGCGGTTGGCACTGCAGACAAAGGTCACATAGTGATGATCATAGCTCAGTTTAAATAGCTATACCAGAGCTTTACATGTGAAAATTTTGTCTAGTGTAGAGAATATTTAAATTCGTGGCTGTGAATATTAGTTTCACTCACTTCCCCATATAGGTTGTTGTCTCTGGTCCAGAAGAACTTGTCCATCAGATCTACCAGAGAGGACCTGGGAGGATGGACCACTGGGAGTCATGTGCCAGTCTGTGTGGATGGGAGATAGAATATTATATTTCATAGTCCTTCAGAACTACACAGAATACAAAGTCAAATAAAGAAGATGGATGAAAAAGCTCCAAAATGGTGTGTCATCCAAAAATGTGAGAATGGGCAAACTCACCGCCTTTGTTCTTGAAATTTTATATTTATTTGATTAGAACTTAAATGTGTTCTCCAATTCTAGTCAATGTTTTTTTTTCTTTTCCCCATTGGACTGTTTGTGACTAATACCCATGTTTGGATGTAAGTTTATTGTCTCTGATCCAAGGAAGACACTGTATAAATGAATGCTACCTGAGTTTTCAAATCTTCATGGATGGAAATTTAGCTTTGCTATTTTGTAACAATGGAGTCAATGGACATTTGTGTGCTAGCCCCTTTCTAATTTTGTCCTTAGCATTCTTTGCTGATAGATAAAATAAAGCATGTGGTCATTCAGTAACTTTTCTGAAGTTGCAATAGTGAGTAGAGTCAAACTCCTTTCCTATCTAGATGAAAATCCCATACTGTTCCCAGCATTATAAACCTTTCAATGGTAGTCAAAGTGGTAACTTTGAGTGTGGACACCACCACCTGTAATCCTGCATTGAGGAAGTGGAGTGGTGGTTTAAATAGAGATGGCCTCCATAGACTCATAGATTTAAATACTTTGTCACTAGGGTGTAACACTATCTGGAGCTGTGGCCTTGTTGGAGGAAGTGTGTCACTAGGGAAGGAATTTGAGGTTTCAAAAGTTCAAGCCACTCCCTATAATATCTTTCTTCCTGCTGTCTGCTGATCCAGATGTTGAACTCTCAGCTACTCTCTAGTACCAGGTCTGGCTGCAAGCTAACATGCTTCCCACCATGACAATGAACTAAACCTCTCAACTACAAGTCAGCCCCAATTAAATGTTTTGCTTTATAAGAGTTGTTTATGAAGTTATGGAATGTCTTCATAGCAATATAACACTGACTATGTTAGAAGTTGGTACCAAGGAACAGGGTGTTGCTATAATAGGCAAGACCATTCATTAGTTTCAAGGAATGTGGACTTTGGGGCTTTGGACTAAGAAAGCAGTGGAATGCTTTAAGTGCTTAATGGCAATCCTAGTAGGAGCTTGGAAGACTGCCATGCTGAGGGAGATTTGAAATGTGGGGTCCTGGTTCAAGAGGTTTCAGAGGAGGAGAATATTTATATGTGGCCTAAAATTGTTCTTTTGATATTTTGGCAAAGAATTTAGCTGCTTTAGCCATTGTCCAAAATATATTCTTGAGGCAAATTGAAGAGTTATGGGTTAACAGCTTTGGCAGAGGAGATTTCCAGACAACCTAGAATTGACTGTGTTGCCTTGTTATATATAAGTGGCCAAGCATATGCCAATCTATAATGAAAAGGAGCAAGATGGGACAATGTACAGTTTGAGGGGAAAAAGGAACACTAGGAAGTGTAATGAAGTTAAGTCCAATGTACAAGGAGATAGAAAGATCAATACGTGTGTGTGTGTGTGTGTGTGTGTGTGTGTGTGTGTGTGTGTGTGTGTCTAGGAAGGAAGGAAGAAAAGAAGGAAGGGTAAGGGCAAGACCTCATCCAGCTAAGCTTCCAACTTGTGAAATAAAATTAAAGAAAAATTTACACTAGGGTGTGGTAGTGCATGGCTTTAGTCACAGTACTTCAGAGGCAGGTACTTCAAGCAAGGCTAGGCTGGTCTACCGAGCTAATTCCAGGATAATCAGGGTTAGCCAGTAAAGGAAACCATCAAAACCAGAAAAGCTGGTAAAAATGTATTTGAACAAAGGGGCTCCAGCAAGCATCAGAACTTCGCAGATTCAGCTACATCTTTAGATTCAAGGATATAAGAAAGGGGTTATGGAATCTACATCTAAGAGTAAGGAAAGTCCCTGAGACCAGGCAAGTGTTAGCAGTGTTCCTTCATGGAGGTCTAGAAAAGATGTCATGTGAAATTGAGAAGATGAAGCCTGGATTGACTTGGAGAGCCCAAGATATTAGAGATGCTGGAATCATGGTATATCTGCTGAGGAGAGCTGCTAATATAGAGTATGGAACCAGCCCAAGAGATAGAAGTGGGTTGCAGTCAAGAAAGATTAGAGCACTGGAGATCTGAAGAACATTTTGATATCAGTCATGGAAACACAGAGTTTGCTCAGCTGGTTTTAGTCCAGTGTTTCCTCATTATGCTCTCTTTTCTTCCTTTTGAAGAGGTAATGTATATCCTGGGTCAATGTACGTTAGATGTATGTGATCTGCTTTTTGATTTGGTTTTTTTTTTATAGACAGCTACAGTTATGATATTGCTATGAGTCTCGGAAGAGACTTTTTGGACTTTGGACCTATAAACAGTGGTGAGATTGTTTCAGACTGATGGGACTTTTGAAGTTGCACTGAATGCATTTTTGGATTACGATATGGCTACAAGTCTTTGGTGGCCAGGGAGTAGACTGTGAGAGTTTGAATAAGAAAGGCCTCATAGACTCATAGGTTTGAATGTTTGCTCACTAAGGAGCAGCATTATTAAGAGGTATGGCCTTGTTGGAGTAGGTATGGCCTTGTAGGAAGTGTGCCACTGTGTGTAGACTTTAAGGCTTCAAATTTTCAAAAAAAATATTGCCTATTGATCCAGATTGTGAACTCTCAGCTACCCTTCAGCACCATGTCTGCTTGCATGCCACCATGTTTCTACAGTGATAACAGTGGACTAAACCTCTGAACTATAAACAAGCCCCAATTAAATGTTTTTCTTTATAAGAGTTGATGTGGTCGTCGTATCTCTTCACAGCAATAGTGTACTGACTAAGACATTAAAGTTGAAAGATTGAGGTCAACATGTTCTCTACAGTGAGTTCTAGGTCAAGCTGACCTGTGTAGTAAAATATTGTCTCAACTACTCAAAGGTAAAACAAAACCCATGGTGCTGATATTGTAGGTCATACTTTTCTCTCTGTGTCAGGTTACTTGAAGATTTTTCAATATGGCCGAATTTCAAATCTGTTTGTGCACAAAACTCACCTTGGGTTAATCATGCTGTCTTCCAGGCTTTGTTCCTGATAATTTTTACTTAATACAGCATTAAGTAGAATTTGAGAGTATATATCCTATCTACTATCAGGGAATATTACAAATGCAAAGAAAATGAACCATTCACCTATTCACCAACCAACTAAGAAACAGACATGTTTAGTTACATTTCCTGCTTGCTTTCCAATACTCTTTTCCTCCTCCATGAAGGGGATACCTTCTCCCCGGATTCCAAGTCAACTAACTCCATCTCTGTTTGCATATCATTTCTGAAGATACATAAATGTCTGTATGATATGTAATGTAGTCTGCATAGTATATTACTCATTTTTAATCATTTCTGCCTTTGCACATATGAATGAGACATGGATGTGTATATGTGTGCCTATGAGCCTGCAATACAGAATTCAGTGGAGAATGTTTCAGTTGGTCTTTGCTTTCTACCTCTTTTGAAATGGGGCCTCTGGTTCATCACTGTATATACCCTGCTAGTTGGCCTGTGAACATTCTGGGATTGTCTTTACTTGCATATCATGGTAGAAAGTCTTAGATAACATGTATATACATATTTACATGGCTTTGGAGATACTAAACTCAGGTCTTCACACTTGCCTGCAAACCACAATACCACCTTCCTAGCCCTAGTTTACATACTGCAGTATTTATGTAACGCTATACTCTTTTCTGTTGGTCTTTCACTTGTAATTTTTAATAGTAGCTAACACAATTATGAAAGTAGATCAGCTCCTTGGCACCTACTGTTTGAATTTGTCACATTTTTCCCAGCATACTTCTTGATGAATATAGCTAATATTTCTGAGTTATACTTTTCTAGTACTGCAGTGAACATACTTGAACATAACCCTTTATGGAATGTTTTCTCTAAATTATATACCAAGGGGTAAAATAATTGAGCTACAAAAGAAGGAATCTATTTTTTCAAAACTGTTAAAGTAATTCTAATGAACAGCCAATTGAAAGAAATATTGAGTCTTTGCTGATTCCCATGTTGTGTTTTATTGCTTCTTAAACTTCAGTGTGCAAATTGATTTCCTGGACATCATGTTAAGATGAAGAATTCAATAAATCTGGTCAAAAATCTCTTGGGTAATATCAGTACTGGTGCCCCACACATTTTAGCTATCAGCTAAATGAAAATAAATCCTCATTCTTACAATCCAGTCTACTGGATGTAGCTATGAGTAAGGAGCAAACCACACAGGGAAGAATAGAATATACATTCATTTATTCTGTGATGGCCTCAACTTATGCACAATATCTTTAAGATCCTATTTGAGTGATAGATTTGATGATTATTCTAGACAAAACACAATTTCTCTATCTTATGTTCTATGCATCAATACTTGCTATATTGGCATGTTTTTCAAAATGCTCTAGCCTATGAAGAAAGTTCCAAGATCACCAGAGTGAGATTCAACTTCAGTTTCTTTCTTGGGGCAAAATAAAAGACTTTGTATAACCTCATCAAGACACTGTATTTTTATTTCTTTTTGTTTTTTCTTAATTTAGAAAAAATGTATGTATATGTATGTGTGGGGTATGTGGTGTGTGTGTGTGTGTGTGTGTGTGTGTGTGTGTGTGTGTGTGTGTATGTGTGTGTGTATGTGTATGGCCAGGTCCAGCATGGCGGTGGAAGGGACAGTGTGACATGGTTCCTGCCCCTGGAGTTGAGCCAGCAGGATGTAGCTCTTCTTAAGTGCTGATGATTGCTGTAGGCATAAAGCTTGTTTGAATAATAATATACATATTTTACTTCATGTTTAAGTAGTGTTCTTTCTGCAAAGGTTATTGGGGGTATGTTCTCCCTGCCAAAGCTAATGACTCCATAATAATCAGAAACAGTATGATTCTGGGAAGCAAGCAGGTGTCTGGTGATCCTCAGCAAAATGATGTTGTTGTGACCTTCAGGACAACCCTTATGGCTGTGGGAAAGAACTCTGAAAACATGAGTTCAAGAATATGTAAATAAGAGCTGTTCTTTACAGGATTTCTCAACTATGCAAAATATAAGGAAGTAGTATAAATTATAAAAGGGGCTTCATGGACCTGAAAGAACAAAAGTAGCTGCACTAATGAGTTAGCTTAGTCAGAAAAATATTAAAGGAGACATTATTTGTTCAAGAGAGGAAAAAATCTGGATCATAAAATTGAAAGTAGTTTTTAAAAAGTCTCAGAAAGATGGTTATATAATATTAGTGACAAAATGATGGTCTCCTCCACGGAAGCCATCAACAACTAAATTTGATCCAAATATTATACTCCTAAAGAAGTATATATACATATATATATACACACATATACATACACACACATACACACATATGTATATATACGTGTATATATATACATATATACATACATACATATATACGTATATATATATATATATTTATATATGTTATGTTCAATCCAAAGAGGGTAGGAACTGAAAAAAATCTAGTATCAAGAAAAAAGATGATGGCTTAATGATGTTCCTACTCTCTTGGATTGTTTAATACTTTCCAATAATAAGCTTTGGAGTTGCTGAGATTAAAAAAAAAAAGTCCCAAAGATTAAAAGGATAATTGAGATAGGTAAGGATTAAGGATTGTAAAATGAGCTTCAATGTTGCTTTCATCAACATAAAAAAAGCTCACTAAATTGCACATATATATGCATACATATTATCATACCTAAAGCTAACTTTCTGATATAAAGATAACCTCTATGTCTAGACTTAATAACAACAAGTGTTGTGCCCAGTGAACCACATAGGACTTGCTATGTTTAAAAAAATGTACTTGCTATCTGGTTCATTTGCCTCAAATGTGTTCTGTGTTTCAGTTTCTAAGAGTCAAGAGGCTAAGGCATAAAATGCTGATTCATGGAATGATCAAAAGGTAATCTGAGGTAAATTATTAAAGTGATATGCAATATCTAAGGAAGCAGCTTTGGAAATAATAGTCTGGGCTTTGGTCTGCAAGAGAGAGCTATCTTGAGCAGTTTACAGAGCTGTCACCTTGCATCCATCATTGACTCTGAGTCATTCTTGCAATGTTCCCATTCATTGCTTCCTTGGGACCCTCTCTCTCAAGCTGAGCCTGGTTCTCAGTAATATCTGACCCACATGTGCTGTGCTCATGAAAGGAAGAAAAGATGCTGAAGCTGGTGTTAGAGGTGGTTGTGAGCTGCCCAACATGGCTGCTGGAAACCAAACTTCCTCTAGAAAAGTATCAAGTGCTCTGTCTGACCACTGAGCCATCTCTCCACCATGCCCCACTCACCCCCACCTCTAAGTGAGGTGACAGAAAACTGTCATAGAATTCCCTGACCTGAGAAAAAGCAACTTAGGGGAAAAAAAGGTTTATTTGGTTCAGAATCCAGCTTATAATCCAGAAGTATCTGGAAAGCCAAGGCAGAGCAGAGAGAGAACAAAGACATGGGCCATTGCTTGCTTGCTCTTGGCTCATTTATAATCCTTAGTACTCCTCATCTAGGAACTGTTGTTACACTCAGTGGGCTACTCTTCCTAGTCTACATGAATCAACAAACATGACAAACCCACAGATATGCCAGATATGCCCACAAGCCAACCTAATCTAGATAATTCCTCATTAAGATTCTCTTCCCATATGATTCTAGGTTATATCAAGTTGACACTTAAAACCAATCAGCATAAACATTAAATAGTAAGAGAGCAAGAGGAAATGTGGAATACTTCATTACTTCAGAACCTCAGCTCTTTCATGTGACAGTATAGGAATAATATTGTGCCAAATGAGCACCTACACAGGGATACAAATATTAAGCCCCAACAAATGCATAGCTCTGAAAAAGTACTGAAAACATTTGCATTTAGATTTGGATTATAATGGACTTAGGTTAGCCAGTATTGAAAAGACTATAAGCACAACTTGCACTTATGATGCACTTACTTGATCATTCTGAATACATTTTATGTATAACTCAAAAGGGTTCTGCTTTATAAGCATTCACAAAAAGTAGAAAAGAAGGGACTTGATGAATGGCTCAGTGGTCAAGAGCACTGATTTCTCTCACAGAGGCCCAAGATCAGGTCCTAGCACCTACACTAGGCAACTCAAAATCTCATATAGCTCCAGTTCCAGAAGATTCAGCACCCTCTTCTGGCCTCCACAAGCACCTACACTTACACACACACACACACACACACACACACACACACACACACACACAGCCACATATAGACAGACACAAGCACAAATAATTGAAAATAAAATAAATCTTAAAACAGTAAAGAAAGAAAATCAGTGGGGAGATCTCATAGCCTTCATTTCAACTTCTCATCCTCAGAAAATAGGAATACACATTTTATTGTAGAAAAACACATTCCTTGCTTCCCATGGATGGTCAACAGTTAAGTTCATTGTCCACTCTGCTGATACAAACCTTTTAATTTTAGAAATCTTCTTGCTTTGCTATGTTCTCAGTATAGGGTGCTTCTTAGTAGAACCACAGGGGGAAAAAAGATGAAGATTTGTAAATTCTTCTAGGAAAAAAATTCAGAGCTCTCATGATGGCTACTATAAGGATGGAGCTCTAGCTCTCAGATGCTATGCATATGGTGTGGCAAACACAGCTAGCTGTAAAAATTGAACTTCTGGATGACTTGCAGCCTTTATAGTTGAGATTGGCCATTATTAACTTCGAAAAAACATAGAACATACTAACC
This sequence comes from Montemys delectorum, assembly GCA_019843815.1. Taxonomy (NCBI): domain Eukaryota; kingdom Metazoa; phylum Chordata; class Mammalia; order Rodentia; family Muridae; genus Montemys; species Montemys delectorum. Next base: position 19,580 of record JADRCD010236856.1, read on the forward strand.
AGGTAACATGGGCCTACCCATATGCACTCTGTCTGGTAAGAATTGATCATTTTATTTTTTAAAGTGAACTGGATACAAACACAACATTTCTACAAGAGCAAGAGCCCCAGAGTTCCTCATGTAATAATTATTGACTTGTTGTTTATAAGCAAGTCTGAAAAAGTCTCTTTTTAATTAGTTTCCTAGCGACTTTCTTTTTCTTTTTTAATTAAACAATGTCACAGACAAACTTTTGAAGCTAAAGACAGTTTAATGGATATGATCTGTCTGACTTTCTTTCTTCTGACTATATTTATTATAGATGAATCAATGGAAATTGATAAACTCATGATGGAAATAAAAGAGGAATGTATTTGTATTCATTACATGGGATTGGAGATGATCATAAAATGAAGTGTTGTTATAGTGAGATCTAAACCCAACCTATGGAATTGTTCAATACGGGAAGAGCAAGATACATTTCATTACCCTGGTAGGGGCATCTCTGAAACGGAAGCCAATAATTTTAAAAGTCTTGAGCACGAGGTTATGCTGACTATTCAGTTCAATACGTTAATTGACAATAAATCTTACTTCCCTCTAAAAGGCACTTGACGAGTCATTTTCAAGATGGTCATGATTTTTTATGATGCGGAACTTTTAATTTACAGGGATGATAAAAATAGACTTACTTTCAACCACTTGTATTTGATTTAATTACCTAATCAACTATAAATCATCTACTATTGAAAAAGTAATTTAACATAGATGATATTTGGCTGTCGTATCTTTTGGGTAACTGCTAGAAAGAGTAGAGTAAAGTGAGAAGAAAAACCCTGTGGTAAATCTCTAGTGCTTCTATCTAAAATCCAGAAGAAGTGTACAGAATGAAGACAGGATGGTTTCCCTTGGGAATTGGGCAATTAGCCTTTTGTTATATCTTAATCAGATATATCCTCCAGGAAAGCAATACTGTCATCATAGTGAATAAAGTTGGGATTTTTTTTTCTAGTATTTTTTTTTCCTCAGTTTTCCAATGTTGTGATATTTGGTCTCTACCAGCAAGTTGGACATGAATTTAAAAACTATAGCTAAGATTAACTATGGGAATAGAGTCCCAGTTCAGCAGACCCTGCTAGATTAAATGCCCAGTTGATAGACAGTAGTTATTTGTGATTAGTGAAGAAAGATGTGGCTTCCTAAAATAATTGGAGGCTCTAAAGCCCTGGTGTCAGAAAACCTGCAAATGTCTCTTTCCAGACAGCTAAGACCCACCTCCTTTCTAAGGCAAGTAGAAGTCTGCAGTCCTCTCATGACCATATGCTAATTGCTGGCCATTTGCTTCTAAAGTGCAAATCTTCTCTTGTCACTTGGCTGCTCAAAACTTGTCTGTGACTTCCCATCATGCTCAGTATAGCCTGAAGTTTCAGACAAAGCCTCTTCTTGGCACACCCTCCCCTGAAGATGTCATTACTAACCAATGTTATGCCTTTGTCCAAATCTTCTGACGGCTTGTCTGTCTGTCTGTCTGTCTGTCTAGGTGGATATGTATATAGATGGATGGATGGATGGATGGATGGATGGATGGATGGATGGGTGGATGGATGGATGGATAGATGGATGTATATGCAAATGGGTGGTTCAATAAATGAATGAACTTCTCTTTCCTGGAAATAGCTATTTATTATTCTCAGAACATCTTCCTTTGATCTAAACCATCTCCATCTACTTTTCTGAACTATCAGTGTTACTCAGTCATAGTCACTCACTAGGTACTAAGGCGGTAATGCCTTTTGGAGAAGTATGACTCTATTCATGTCTCCACCCTACTATCTTGGTTCAGTCTTTGACAGTCCCTGATGTCCTGATGGTGGACATCAGTATCCTTGACTCATATTATTTATAACACTCTCACTCTAACTACAAGGCAGGCGGTTTCTATAATTTTTCTGCTCTTATCCTTGTCTCCTCTTTGGAGTCAGAGCTTGACTCATGCTTCCCAACCTTTGGATGTCTGTAGTTCTTGGTTCACACATAGGTCCAGGGGGAGTGATACATTCTTAGTGAATTTAGCAGGTAGAACTTCAGCTTCTAACACAAGACTTTTCTTATGTTTGGTGACTATCTCTGGGATTAATTTACCTAAATTTCACATTCATTTTGTAATAATAAACATAGTATATGAAAAAGTTAATTTTTTGAAGCTGTATAATGGATACAGTGGTTCATTATTTGATTCTACTTACATGGTTACATAGAATTTATTCTTTCAGCTGGTTGAACTTCTTGTATTAAAATAAATAATGATGAGAAACTAATGAATACAAAATACATATGTTTGTACTTATATCTAAGGAAAATATAATAGTCCATTTATTTTTTAAAAAATAATTACAACACAAGTATTTCCACTTTATATCCTATCCTATCCCTAACCCTGAATATAAAAACACATTCTTGTAAAGAATGACATTAATGTCACACAGGTCACTTTGTGTGCTGTGTGCTTTCATTTTATAGTTGCTCAAGAAAAATTTCCATACACTTTCATGATCATAACTTTAATATTTGTATAATATCCTATCATCTTCATGTAGCATCGTTTAGCTCCTCATTCTCTCATGGATGGGAAATTTCATTTCTATGCTTTGTTGCCATTGGAGATAATACTGAAAAGGCTAATAAAAATGTTGAATATAGAAATTCTGATTAAATTTTTCATCACTTTTCCCTCCTCCAAAGATTACTCGATTATCTCAAAATTCATTCTCTTTCATTTCTCTTTTAGTCTCCTTTTTCAAGTTTTTTTTTGTGCTCATTTTTCATGTCTGTGACTGTATTATAATATTTTATCCCATACCTTCAACTTTCATATACATACACTGTTTACACAACAACCAGATATGGTATAAACCAACCTGAATTCACACTCTCATTCCAATCAGTAACAGTTGTGTAACTAAGAACAGAGAAATGATTGACAACCAGCCTTCTTACTCAGGTACAAAAGAATCACACCAGTGTCATGGGCTTATCGTAGAGAAAACTTTACCTGTTACTCCTGATACTTTAACTCTCACTTTCTTCAAATGACTTTAAGAGTTTGGCTCGCAGAGCATAAAGATAGAGAACTATTTGGGGTTTAGTGTGTCTTCTTGTTTTCGTGCCACTTTTTTGTTTAAACAACCAGATAGCACCATGCTAGCAATAGACCAGTTACGGTGTCCACACCTCATGACCCACGATAATTCTCTCACAGATGCCTTTCCACATTGTTATGCTACATTTGTAAATGAATGGGTGTCTCAGTTCTCACTAGCACTGGGATTTGTTGAGATAGCTTTGAATTTTTCACTATCATAAATAACATGGTGGCACAATGACATGTGTCAGTTTGAGAGCATATTCTTCAAATGAGGGTGATTTTCTCAGGACAAATGCCTGAATTTGAAATAACTCTGTCTGACCATTTCAGTTTGTTATAACTTAACTTTTTTTTTTTATAACTTAACTTTTAAAGTTACTTTAAGTTATGTTTTTCTTTCACAGAATTGCTTGCCAATGATTTATTTTCAAATTCTATTCTTTTGAGAATTTCGTATATGTATACAATAAAGTATGTTTATATTCACCTTTCCCTTCCTACTCCCAGCCCTCCCCAGATATTGATCAGAGTGGCTTATGGCTCATCTGAACTTTACTTCCTCTTCTTTTTCTTCTTCCTCTTCTACTTTCTCCTTGTTCTTTTCTTTTCTTTTTTTAATCAAACCATGAACAATTCTAGCAAGGATGGGAAAGGAGCTCTGAAGGTCCTACTCTAATTGAGGAGCTAGTTGACAGTTGTCTGCTGCTGGGAAATCATTATCTTATATGGTATGGCCACTGGTCAGTTTCACAGACCCCAGTAGATATGCCATATCCATGCACATATGGAAAACACTGGTTAGTAATAAACTTAGTTATTACTGACCTTTTATAACTACTGAGCCTTATCTATAATATGATAGCACAGAAAAGACAATAGAAAAATTAAAAGTAAAGAATTAATTAATTGGTTAAAGAGAAAAAAATACCTGCTCCAATAAAATTCCTATTCTGGCAAACATGCTTCTGTGTTTTTTGATACTTTCTCTCTTCAGATCATGCCTATATATCAAACAACTAAACAATAAATATCTCCAGGGTAAAAACATTGTTGACTGTGCCTATCAACATAGATCAAAGACTTAGAAATTATCCTGGTGTGTTAGTTTGAATAAGAATGGCCCTTGCAGACTCATGTATGCCTAGACATCAGGGAGTAGCACTATTTGACTAGGATCAGAAGGTGTGTCCTTGAAAATGGGTTTAACCTTGTTGGAGAAAGTGTATGGTGGGTTTTAAGGATTCAAAAGTCCATACCAAATTCCTCTCTCTCTCTCTCTCTCTCTCTCTCTCTCTCTCTCTCTCTCTCTCCTGCCCCATTGCCTGCAGATCAAAATGTACCTCTCAACTACTTCTTCAGTATCATGTATGTTAGCATGATCCCACCATGATGGTAATGTACTAAACCTCTGAAACTGTAAACAAGCTCCAATTAAATGTTTCCTTTCATAAGGAAACATTTCTCTTGCTCATGGCTTCTCTTCACAGCAACAGTACAGTGACCTAGACACCTAGTATGTGCCATTATCATAGGAAAAGAAATTTACCTTCCTAGAAAGTCCAGGATTGAGCTAACATATACTGAATCTCACTCAGGTTGAAACTTTGTTTCCCCTCCTTTTTTTATTGGATATTTTATTTATTTGCATTTCAAATGTTTTCCCATTTCCTGGTTTCCCCTCATGAAACTCCCTATCCCACCCTCCCTTGCCCTGTCTCTATGAGGTGCTCCGAAAACCAAACACCCACTCCTGCCTTCCCACCCTGACACTTCCCTACACTGGGGCATTGAGACTTCCCAGGACAAAGGGATGCTTCTTCCATTGATGTCCAACAAGGCCATCTTCTGCTACATATGCAGCTGGAGCCATGGATCCTTCCATGTGTATCTTTGGTTAGTGGTTTAGCCCCTGGGAGCTCTGGGGGATCTGGTTGGTTGATATTGTTGTTCTTCCTATGGGGTTGCAAACTCCTTTAGCTTCTTCAGTCCTTTCTCTAACTCCTACATTGGGGACCCCATGCTCAGTCCAATGGTTGGCTGTGAGCATCTGCCTCTATTTGAGCTCTGGTAGAGCCTCTCATGAGGCAGCTATATCAGGCTCATGCCAACCAGTACTTCTTGGCATCCACAATAGTGTCTGCATTTGGTGACTGTATATGGGATGGATCCCCAGGTACAGAAGTCTCTGGATGACTTTTCCTTAAGTCTCTGCTCCACACTTTGTCACCATATTTGTTTCCTTGAGTATTTTGTTCTCCCTTCTAAGAAAGACTGAAGCATCTACACTATGCCCTTCCTTCTTGAGCTTCATGTGGTCTGTAAATTGTATCTTGGGTATTACAAGCTTTGGGACTAATATCAACTAATCAGTGATTGCATATCATGTGTGTTCTTTTGTGACTGGGTTACCTCACTCAGGATGATATTATCTAGTTCCATTTACTTACCTGCAAATTTCATGAAGTCATTGTTTTTAATAGCTGAGTAGTACTCCATTGTGTAAATGTACCACATTTTCTGTATACATTCTTCTGTTGAAGGACATTTGGGTTCTTTCCAACTTCTGGCTCTTGTAAATAAGGCTGCTATAAACATAGTGGAGTATATGTCCTTGTTTTATGTTGGGTCCTCAGGTAATAGTACTACGTCCAATTTTCTGAGAAACTGCCAGACTGATTTCCAGAGTGGTTGTACCAGCTTGCAACCCCACCAACAATGGAAGAGTGTTCCTCTTTATCCACATTCTCATCAGTATCTGCTGTCACTTGAGTTTTTTATCTTAGTCATTGTGACTGGTAGGAGATGGAATCTCAGAGTTGTTTTCATTTGCATTTCCCTCATAACTAAGGATGTTGAACATTTCTTTATGTGCTTCACTACCAGTTGATATTCCTCAGTTGAAAATTCTTTGTTTAGCACTGTACCTCATTTTTTAAAAAGGGTTATTCAATTTTCTGGAGTCAAACCTCTTGAGTTCTTTGTATATATTGGATATTAGCCCTCTATCAGATGTAGGATTGGTAAAGTTCTTTTCCCAATCTGTTGGTTGCTGTTTTGTCCTATTGACATTGTCCTTTGCCTTCAAGAAGCTTTGCAATTTAGGTCCCATTTGTTATTCTTTTTTTTAAGATTAATTATTTATTTTCTGTATATGAGTACACCATTGCTCTCTTCAGACATACCAGAAGAGGGCATCAGATCTCATTACAGATGGTTGTGAGCCAACATGTGGTTGCTGGGAATTGAACTCAGGACCTCTGGAAGAGCAGTTGGTGCTCTTAACCTCTGAGCCATCTTTCCACTCCCCATTTGTCGATTCTTGATCTTAGAGCATAAGCCCTTGGTGTTCTGTTCAGGAAATTTTTCCTTGTTCCCAGGTGTTTGAGGCTCTTGCCCACTTTCTCTCCTATTAGTTTCAGTGTATCTGGTTTTAAGTGGAGGTCCTTGATCCACTTGGACTTGAGCTTTGTTCAAGGAGATAAGAATGGATCAATTTGCATTCTTCTACATGCTGACTACCAGATGAACCAGCACCATTTGTTGAAAATACTGTCTTTTTTCCACTATATGGTTTTAGCTCCTTTATGAAAGATCAAGTGACCATAAGTATGTGGGTTCACTTCTGCATTTTCAATTCTTTTCCATTGA
>JADRCD010236857.1:0-23939 GCA_019843815.1 Montemys delectorum
GCTGATCCAGCTCTGTCCCTTGGAAGCTGAGAGGCTCCTGTCCCTGCAGTCCTGTGACTCCCCTGCACTTCCTGAGGCCTATGCCTCCCGGATGGTCCAGCCTGATTCCTGGGGCTGAAGCCCACTCAATCTGCAGGCCCTCTACTATTCAATTATTATTTAACAAATAATATAAACTCCATATACAAATAAAATGTTAAAAGAGATTTATGTGGAGTAAGTAGCTATTGTTGGCAAAACATGACAAAATATAAAGTAGATGTTATTATAACAATGCAAGAATATATCCTAGGGAATATAATAAAATACAAACATGTTCCATGAAGATTCACATACATAAGAAAAAGGTCTGCCAGTTGTCCTTAAATAAATCAGATAAACTAAATAGGTAAATATTATATTGTTGTAATTGGTTATTAAGACAATATTTATATTTTAATGTCCATGATACAAAAGTAAATGGAGACTACAGATATGTAACTATGATATCTAAATTACATATATCCCATATAAAAGTACTAATGGAGATAAAGATGGCTGGTAACTCTATGTCATGAGATAAAGGCTATTTTAAACCTCTGTTGCATTTTGAATTGTTAATATGTTTTCTATATTTTTTTACACAATAAATGTCAATTATTTCATAAGTAGTTTTTGAAAGATAAAGATGATTTTTGTTATTCCAGTACTCTCCTCTTTCTGTTCCCATGCACATCTGACTCCAGTCTATCCACAAAATCGATTCTAATTCCCCTTCCCAGGCAGATCTACTTGTACTCCCCCTGAGCCCTCCTTGTACTTGTCCTCTCTGAGTTTATGGATTGTATCATGATTATTCTGTATTTATTAATATCTACTTATAAGTGAATAATAAATAACATGTTTGTCTTTCTGGGTCTGGGTTAATTCACTCAGACTGGAGATGACTGGAATTGGAGGGAATTTGGAGGTAATGGGCAAACCTAACTAACCCAGTGGAAATTCCCCAAAATCTATGAGGGTGACCCTAGTGAAGATTCCTTGTAATGGGGGATACTGAGCCTGAATATGACATCTTCTGTAACCAGACAAGGCTTCCAGTTGTTTAACTGGGACATCAACCTAGTGACAAAATCTTCAATGTACAGTTTGTCCTGCCTGCAAGATGTACTGGAGTACTGGTGGTTCAAAACTTGTGGGAGTGGCCAGCTAATGACAGATCCAATTGTAAGAGGAAGCCCATGCCCCTGGCTGCCAGGGTGGTCAAGAACCATAACCTAGATAATCCAGAGACATAGGGTATGACCAAACAAGTCTGACCAAAATAAAAAGTCAATGAAATGATGCCTAATGATATACTGATATACTCATAGATTGGTGCCTAACTTAATTGTCATCAAAGAGGCATCGCCCAGCAACTGATATAAACAGAAGTCAAGACCTACACCCAAATACTAGACAGACCTGGAAGAAACCTGCACTGCAGAAGAGGTGGGGAGCCAGAAGGGTCCTGGACATCACAAGAACACAGCCCACAGAATCATCTAAGGAAGGCTTTTAGGGGCTCACAGAGACTGAAGTGACAATCATGGACCTTGTACGGGTCTGACCTATGTTCTCCGAGTATTTATTAGGTTTGTACAACTTGGTGTTCTTGTTAGACTCCTAACAGTGGGAAGGGGTGTGCCTCTTATTTTTTTATCTGCTCTTGGGACTCTTTCCCCGAATGAGGGTTGCGTCATCCAGCCTTGGTATGAGGGCTTGCGCCTAGTCTTATTGTAGCTTGTTCTCCTGTGTTCTGTTGATATCCTAGGAGGCTTGCTTTTTTTTGAAGGGAAATGGAGAAAGAGTGGATCTGGTGGAAAGGTATGGGGGGTGGGACACTGGGAGGAAGGGAGGTAGGGGAAGTTGTGGTCAGGATATAAATGTATGTAAGAAGAATACATTTAAAAATCATCTTTATCCTGAAAAATATTATATTTAATGTTCACATCAGATATCTATAAAACCTCTTTGTGTGCATCCTATCTAATTCATTAAACTCAAAGGTACTTCTTAATTTTTTTTTTTTTGAGTTTTTTCTCCCAGGTACAACTGACAAGTAAACCTGAATATGTTTGTGATGTAAAATGTAAACTTTGGTAATATATGAGTTATAAGTGAATATTCTACTTTAATTAATCAATACATCCTCACATTGGTTATTGTTTTGTGTATTTGATAGAATTTAAAATATTTACTCTCAACATTGAAATGTAGTAGAAGTATCTATAATAACTAGGATAAACAGTATTGTTCTGATCTGATGTATACAGTTTTGGTGACACTCTGAACTCAATGAACAACACCCCCATCTCTCTTAAGTTCTTGTTCCTGGCAGCCACCCCTTTACTTATCCTTATGAGTTTAATATTTTCCAATTCTACATAGGAATGAGCACATTCAGTGTTTGTCTGTGGCTGAGGTGAATTTCAATGCATTTGCCCAGGCAGCTTTGTTCCAAGTATCATGGTCTTATGCCTTTTCTTCAGGAGCTGAGCCTTGATGCAGGTGAATACATTAGCCTGCTGTTCAAGACTTCTAAAAATTATTCTCTTACATTGACATTCTTGACCTTGTCTTCAGTTTAGAATACTGATTTGTGAAAGGAAGTAGAATTTCTTTGAGGAACTCACTCACTTGTACCCAACATCATTTTTTTCCTTTCTTCTTCAAAGTGTCAATAGAATTTTGAAGTATCTGACTCATTTCACGCTTCTTGTAATTAATTATCTGTTCTGTAGTACTTTCTAAAGGATCAAAATATTTCACAAGCCAGAGATGTTTTTAAAGAATCCATTTCATATAAATATAACATTAAAACTGGAGAAAAGAGACAGTGTTTGCTTCTTTTGCATCTTGTATTTAGTGTCTAGGTTATTAATCACACCTGATTTCTCATTTTGGTACTTATTCTAAATAAATTGTCACATGTTCTGGTAGACACATAGGTGTGTGTCTGAGAAGGAAAAAACTATAATCACCTTGGAGCTGTGTTCGAAAAATGAAGACCATTTTGATATACTTTGAGATAATATTCATTTTTGTAGAGTGAAAAAACTGAACAATGGGCTATTTATTAAAGTCAATGAGAATTCTAAAATTCTATCAAAATAAGCTTAGTCTTCTGAAATGTAAGAATTTGTATCCTGTGCTTTGAATATTATCCTATATTTAAGTTTTGGGTTTAAAAAATTCTTTTGAGAATTTCATAAATGAGTACAGTATTAATATAATTTTTATCCAACTTTACTTCTCTTTCCACAATCCTTCTGTTTCTTTCCAAACCTGTGGCCTCTTTTTTGTACACATGTATTATATATAACCTGCTGAGCCTATGTCCAAGTATTGAGGGATGACTGCTTAGCAATGGACACTCTATCAAAGGAAAGTCTTACAAGTAGAGTAGATCAAGAATTAGATAAAATACCAGAACTTGAATAGAAAGCTAGATGAATTAGAATCCACAAACAAAAAATACATAAAAATACATGATAGAAAGATACACAAACTGTAGAACATCATTGAATTATCAAATATTCAAATTATAGGCAGAAACTAAGGAGAAGAAACCAAAGTCAATGGCATAGACTGGATCTTCAATGAAAAACAATTTCACCCATTTAAGGAAATATATGGCTACCAAAAAAATCGCATAGACCTCGAAATAGGGAGAATCAGGAAAGAAAATCCTTGCAATATATTATATTTAAATAATAAATATATAGAGCAAAGGAGAGAAACTGAAAGTTGCAAAGAAAAAAACAAGTCACACATAAAGAATATGTATAAGAGTAATGACTGATTTCTCAATGGAAACTTTAAAAGCCAGAGGAGTTTGGAGGAATACAACTCAAGTTCTTTTTTTTTTTAAGTCTTACAGCTCATTTATTTATTTCTTTCGTTCCTACATTAGAATGTTATTCTAGAACTGAGTTAAGAAGGTAGAGGTATACAGATATTTCAATCTAAATGTTGTCTCATAGATGTGTAATCTACCTGAATAGTTTAAAGGAAGAGAACAGATTCAGCAAAATGTTCTTGGGATTTTGTTGTTGCTCTTTTAAAAACTTAACTACCACCACCTCTCCAAAAATGATTCAAATGAGAAGATCTGAGCCTAAGTGGGATTGGGGCTCTAATTATTTATACAAGTCATATGATGACGTTGTATTCTTTCCTATGTCATGTTTACAAAACAGTGTTCTGAGACTAAATTCACATTCTAAGCAGGTGTTGTTCTGTATTCTCTGTGTGTGTGTTTTTTGCATTCTTATCCCTCAGTAATTCGGGCACACCTTCAGTTACTCAAACTCAATACAAATTGTTCCCATTTAATATTACTCCATCCCATCTGCAGATACCAAACCCAGATACTATTACTGATGCCAAGAAGCACTTGCTGAGAGGCACCTGGTATAGCTGTCCCCTGAGTGTCTCTGCCAGTCCTTGACCAATACAGAGGTGGATGCTCACAGCCAATCATCTGACTGAGGAAGGGGGACCCCAGTGGAGGAGTCAGGGGAAAGACCGAAGAAGCTAAAGGGGTTTGCAACCCTATCAGAAAAACAACAATATCAACCAACCAGACACCCCCCCCCCATGGACTAAAGAGTACATATGGAGGGACCCATGACTCCAGCTGCATATGTAGCAGATGATTGCTTTATCTGGCATCATTGGGAGGGGAGGCACTTGGTCCTGTGGAGACTCAATGCCCCAGCAGAGGGAGATGCTAGGACAGTGAGGTGGGAGTGGGTGGGTGGACAACTCAAGTTCTAAAGGCCATGGATGCCAAAGTAGATATAAGACCCAGAAAATCTTCTGCCATGATTGAAAGAAAAAGAAAACTTTCCATGTTATAAACAGACTACACAAATGTATATTCACATCTTTTCTTGCATAGCTTAACTCCATACATTGATTATTTAGAAAATATCTATACAATGAAATATATATATATATAATAATAATGACATATTTCATTCATAATCTAAAACACTTAACATCACTCTTGAAATCAACAAATGCCTTTACTATATGGCAAGTTCAGCTAAGCTAATATCAGACTTTCCCATTCTAATTTTCTCACGAAAGCTTAAAGTTTATTGCCAATAGAAAAGCACCTTCATTCCTTGAACTGACAGGTTCACTTTGTTCATTTTCAAACAAATTTCTGCCAAAATACAACTCTGAATAACTGCACTTGTCTGTCATTTTTCTCTGAAGTAAGAATAGTATTCTCTCAAGAAATGGAGTCAGTTTGACTTGCACTCAAAACAGTTGTATAAGCAAAAGGCAGGCACTGTACTATGAGGGCAGCAGAGGATACAGTCCATTCTATCACACACACAGGTAGGGGGAAGAAGGAAAGGGAGGGAGGGGAAGGAGAGAGGAGGAGGGAGGGGAAGGGATGGAAGGAGTGGAAAGGAGGGAGACCACACACACACACACACACACACACACACACACACACACACACTTAATCTATGTATTTGGATAGGGAGAATTTAATAGAATCAATAGATTTGAGTGCTTCCTCATGATGTTCTAAGGGAAACTAGAATTTTTTTGCTTATTTGTGATATCATTTTTATCTAAAATGTTTATTCTTTTAGAGAATTTTATACATGTATAGTGTATTTATATAATTTCTACTTCTTTTGTGTTTTCAACTTCCTTTTAAATTCATATTCTCTTTCTTTAATTATTATTGATATATATTATATGTAATTGTCAAGTATATAGGAATAATAATTAACGAATATATCATAAGCATATATGAATATGTAATATGTAATATATATATGCACACACACATATAGATGCATATACATAAGTAATACCTGTTGTTCTTATGTATACTCCAGTAAGAATATTACAGAAGTGTCATGCATGTATGTATATATACATATATACTTGTGTGTGTTGTGTATATACATAATATAATGCTGTGTGTGTATATATATACATAAGTCTGTATATATTATATATTTGTGAATATGTATGCAAACACAATATATGCATGTATACAACATATGCTTACATTTTCTATGTCTATTATATGTGTGCAAATGTATATACATACATGTTACAGGGATTTGCGTTTTCTTTCTATATATATATCTTTTTTTAGAGCTGAACAATGTTACTTACCTATTTTTTACCCCTCAACAGCTTCCAAAGCTATGTGGAGGGAAAAAGCAGGCAACATTTTTGCCCAAGTTTGAGAACTCATATAGCCTTTCAGCATCTTGAGACATGTATATTTAGAGTAAACAGCTGATAGGCTGATTCTTTTAATTGTATGAAACGTGTCATAATTATATATCCCACTAATCCTGGCTTACCTGAGGAGTCCGTTTATGCTTAGAGAGGGCTTACCACACAGGAACTCTGACTTTCGCCTTCTTCAATCTTCTTTTATCTTTTTCAGAATAAAAGTCCTGTGACAGCTGCTTTAAAACTTGAGATTCTTAGTGACTTTATCATTTCATATCTATGCATATGTAATATATATGTCTATCTATGTCTAAACTCAGATTTATGAGAACATTTTCATAAACTCACTATTTTCGAGAACATTTAACTATCTCCTAACCCTCACAAACGGACCTTCTACTCTGCCTTGCACTATAGTTTTCAAAGGTTTATTTTATTTTATTTTATTTTATTTTATTTTATTTTATTTTTTTAAAAAAACTTAGGTTCTGATTTTTCTAATAGGAGATTGTGAACACATTAAGCACAAGTTCACTCTTACCATGTTACCTATAATACTACTGGGACAGTGTCCACAGTTTTTTCAATTCAGTTTGCATTATACATATTCAGTGTAACACTTCAAACCACTACTCATCCTGTGATATTAACTACGGTTTCCCTTTGAAGCCATGTCTGGCATTGCTTTTATAAAGTGCTTTTTTGTTCTAAGTGGGATTGAAGCATCCACACTTAGGGTAGGAGGCTTGTGAATGGGGGGGAGGGCTGGGAAAGGGGATAATATTTGAAATGTAAATAAAATATGAAATAAAGTGCTTTGTTTATTCCATTTTTACAAACACCTTCACTCCAGTTTCTCCTCGGCCTTCTAAATGATCATTCTGTCTTCTCTGCCTTGTGGAGTTACAAACCTTGGTAACAGTACCATGATTTTACATTCCTCTCCACTTGGGGTCTTGTTTTCTGTTCGGCTTGCTCTAGCTCATGCAGGAGTTGGAGTTGCCAGAACATTTTGATTGCTGGCTCACCATGTAATTATATCAGCACATTTGAATTCAATGTCACTTTGTGTCATTTTCACACTTGCCTTTTGGGTTGGTGAGATTGCTCAGTAGTCAAAGATGCTTATTGTCCAGCCTGAAATCACTTCCTAGGACTCACTTGGTCAAAGAAAATAGCAGGTTCTTGCCATTGTCCTTTGCCTCAGGTGAACCAGAGCATATATAAGTGCACACACAAAAAACATAAATAAGATGTGATTTTAAACTATGGCTTTCTAAACAATGCCACTACCAACTACTATTTGGAAAATTTTTTTCTACCACTTGTCATTTTGTTTTTGTTGTGGTGGTGGTTTGTTTGTTTGTTTATTTGTTTTTCCCCTAATCTTCCTGGACTGTGCCCTTTGGCTAGAATCGATGCTAAAAGTTAGGGAAAAGCTACATGTTACATCTCCCAAATGCAGGTTACTAGATTGTGGTGGAGCAAGGCCAAGCCAACCATATTCTCCTGGAGACATTGCTATTGAGACATACAAGTTGACCTGTAGTGGTTTCTTGATTTGGGAGGAATGAAATCCAAACGCTGTAAGGAAGGAGAGATCATAAAAGTGAGGTTTTCCCACAGGAAGGTAGGTGAGGGGAGGGGGTGACTGTGAGGTATTTTCTTGATTTCTAATTGATGTAAGAGGGACCAGCCCACTGTGGGCAGCACCACCCCTAGGCATGCAGACGTGGGTTCTCTAAGAAAGTGAGCTGACTGAACTGGAAAGGAAGCCAGTGAGCAGCCAGAGTTCTTTTGTAGGCTCTGCTTCAGTTCCCGCTTTAAATGTCCGCGGTGATAATGGTGACCTGAAAATATAAGCCAAATAAACCCTTGCTTCCCAGTTGCATTCAGTTGTGGTATTTATCAAAGCAATCTAAAATCAAAATAGTAACCAGTAGGGTGTGTGTGAGTGTGTGTGTGTGAGTGTGTGTGTGTGAGTGTGTATGTGAGTGTATGTGTGTGTGTGAGTGAGTGTGTATGTGATTGTGTATGTGAGTGTGTGTGAGTGTGTGTGTGTGTATGTGTGTGTGTGTGAGTGTGTGTGTGAGTGTGTGTGTGTGTGTGTGTGTGTGAGTGTGGGTGCTTATACACTGAATTGAGTGTAGAAGGAAAAACTCTGGTAATGGTTGTCCCCTTCTACCTTCTTCAAGACAGGTTGTTGTTGCTGTTTTCAAGCTGCTGGAGACTCTTCCATCTCCATGTACTGTCCCCCGACAGGGGCACTGTTACATCCAGATATGTTCATAGGAATCCTAGAGATTTACCCGAAAGTCCTCATATTGCATGGCAAATGCTTTACCTGCTGACCCATTTCCCCTCATATTCTTAGTCACATGAGTGGACTGCACTCTCTTTCCTGAAACATACATACTGAAGAGTTAATGAAAGAAAATATTCTTATGAAGCTGTGAGGCTTAAAATTTAACTGAGGTTTGGAGTGAGACACGGGGGTTTAATTCTTACCCATTTCTTCCCACTTGTACATTTATAGGGTGACTTTTTATCTATCTATCTATCTGTCTGTCTGTCTGTCTGTCTATCTATCTGTCTATCTATTTTGAGAGAGGTCTGCTTCTATACATTATGCCATATTCTTATATTTAGGGCATATGCTCAACATGCCACATGCAAGGTAAAACAAAGACAATGGGATTTGATTTTCCAAGGATAACCCAAGGAGGAGAAGTAAGCACATTTTAATTTCTTTACAGATTCTTGTCTATTTGGAAAAATAGCATAAATCTAAGGGGGTCTTGATGGTTTTTATGGATTTTACCCCAGCAAATGGTCATGAAACTAATAAATGATAAAGATGAATCAAGATAAAACAGACGTGACTGTAAATTGAGCAATGGATTTCCTATTGTGCGGACATTTTCTTATTAGTAATTTTCAATACTGTATTCGGGTGAAGGTCAATTTAAGAAACAATTTTCAAATGGCCATCAGAATTGGAAAGGATATTTGGAAAATTATTATCATTTTCTGTTAAAGTGTTTGTAAATTAATCTGAACAAACAAACTCCATTTGAAAAAGATTCATATACAAGTATTAATTAATTTCTCTTTTATTTTGTGAAATTCATTTCCATATATATTTTCTCTTCTGTGAAGATTTTCTTTTGAGATGACCATTTTGATGCTTTGCAAATACATTTAGCTGTTAAAGCTTTGTCAGAGTTTCTAAAAATAGTAATAGACCTTCAGCACATACTTATTGTTGAATGAATAAATGAATTAATTACTATGTCAACTTGAATTTAAGGGTAATACTGCCTTTTTTTGGTCTTCTGGAAAATTCATGAAGTTCAGAGATCTGTCCTAGAATTATTCAGGTGAATAAAATTGCTTCATGCTTTCTAAGAAAAAATTCACTATTTCTTAAAAGTGCTTACACATAGCTCTTTGCTTACACATAGCTCTTTTTTCTTCAGAGTAGAAATATTAATAATTAGCCTTGGATTATCCATCTGATAATCATTATCAGGATGAAATAGCATATATTCATACACACACACATATATATACATACACACACACACACACACACACACACATATATATATATATGGGGTGAGTGGGGGTGGAGTGGGAGGTTGTCTGTGGGGGTGTATTTTAACTATGAAAAATTTCCATAAAGTCACAGTTTAGCATGAGTTAGCTAGTGTTACTTTCTTGAAAGTTTCAGTTAAGTGTTCCTAGAGTAAAACAAGTTTAGAGATAATATCTGTCATACATGCTTATTATAAGCTACTGAAAAGAGACAATATTGAGTGAAGATATAACACATTGTGTTTTCAGAAAATAAAATTAGTTCATCTCTAATGAGTAAATAGTAATGAAAATGTCTCAGTGCTTTAAAAGGAATTCAAAAGAAATAAAGAAAAATATTGAAAGAAAAAATGACAGAAAGACTGTAGCTGAGAGCTTAAGGAGATGTCTCAGTGGCACTTGCTATGCAATTATAAGGACCTGAATTTGAATCCTCATCTGCCAAATGTCTGGTGTAGCCACATGTGTAAACTCTACACTTGGCTGGATGGAGACAGGATGATGGCTGCCTACCAGCCTAGAGTCAGTGAGAGACCATCTGCATAAATGAACTGGAAACTGACTGAGCAGGGTAACTGCCATCTTCTTGTGGCCTCCATGTTTATGTTCATGGACATGCATTAACACACACATACACATACACACACACACACACACACACACACACACAGAGAGAGAGAGAGAGAGAGAGAGAGAGAGAGAGAGAGAGAGAGAGAGAGAGAGAGAGAGAGAATGTAAGTGCGGCCAAAAATATGAATAAGGGTTAAAAATTGTGAATACTAATAAGGTTAATTCTTTTCAAGGATCTAGCACCAGAAGAACATTTTGGACCAAATATTTTATTGTTGTTGTTGTTGATGTTTGTCTTGTTTTGTTTTGAGAATTATAAAAATCTACTAATTTGCTTATTATGTGATTTTAAAATAACAAATACACTGAACTTTATTGAATTTGGATTATGGATTGACCCAAACAAAGAATTATGCAGTCTAGAATGTCTCTCCATGGCTTACAAATTGTCCTCTCCTTCCTGAGAAAGCGAATTTGGGCCAGGGTGGGGGTTTTCGTTGTTGCTGTTTGTTTGTTGGTTGGTTTTGTGGGTAGGAAGAAAGGTTTAATGGGAATCAGATTGGCAAGGCTGAAGGGAGGGGCAGAGAGAAGAGAAGTGCAGTAGAAAAGCCAGAAGATTTTACATGAATTAACGGGGTGAGCATCTTTGATGAGCTCTTCTGATTGACTCGGAGCTAGATTTTTGTAAATCACACTAACCTCCTTAAACTGGCTGCATTGAAGAGCTGAGCTATGCAGTGTAGGAATTTGTAGTCAGGCTCTTTGTTTCAGTCTTGACTCATCACTGCCTTGGACTGGACCACCCTCCTCACCGGCTGGCTTTCCTTTCAATGAGCTTACTCCTGCTCAGTCTCTTCTATACAGTCTACTCACAGCATTACAGTCAGAGAAACACTTTAAAGAAATAACTTAAATTCCACTCCTCTGATAAAAGTGATTTCCCCCCCTGTGTGAATGCAGTCCTTCCAAAGCCTTCGAGAGTTCTGTGACTAGGTCCCATTTCCATTCCTCAATCCCATCCACCTCCTCAGTGGACTCTTCTTTCCATAATTCCCAGTAGTTTAGTTTCCATACCGGATGTCAGACATCTGGACCATGTCTGCCTTTCCAAGGCCTCTTTCCCCACCCGGAATTCTCTTCCTTCAGCCATCTACATGTCTAACTTTCAGTTTAAAATCTCTTTCCTGCTAATATTTCCTCTGAAAGAAGAAATAAATTTTTTTGAATAATTTATATTTTTATTGACTTTAGATCCCAATCATAGCCCCCTTCCTTCTCTCTTCCAAGTCCCACCTTTAAAAATCCCGTTCCCTCCATTGCCCTATCCCCTTCTCTGGAGAGAAAGGGATCCCTACTTTCAAACCAACCCATTCTGGGACATCTAGTCCTAGCAGGACTAGGCACATCCTTTCCCACTGAGGCCCAATGAGGCAGCCTAGGTAGGGAAAAGGGTATCCAAAGGCAGGGAACTGAGACCTAGACAGTTCTCCACTTTTCAGGGGACCCACATGAAGACCAAGTTGCACAGTTGCTACAAATGTAGAAGGAATCTAGGTCTAGCCCCTAATGCTCCTCGGTTCGTGGTCCAGGCTCTGTGAGCCCCGTGGTCCCGGGTTAGTTGACTCTGTAGGTCTCCTTGTGGTGCCTTTGAGCTCTCCAGCTTGCTCACTTCTATCCCTCACTCATCCATAAGCCTTCCCAAGCACTGCCTGATGTTTGGCTCTGGGTTTCTGCCTTCACCTCTGTCTGTTGCTGAATGAAGTCTCTCAGGAGACAGTTATGCTAGGTTCCTGTCTACAAGCATAGCAGAGTATCATTAATAGTGTCAGGGGTTGTTCTCTCCCGTGGGGTGGGTCACAATTTAGGGCAATCATGTGTTGGCTGTTCCCTCAGTCTTTGTTCCATCTTCATCCCTGCACATCTTGTAGTCTAGGTAAATTAGGTTGTAGATTTTGTGGGTAGGTTGATATCCCCTCCCTCCTCCAGAAGTCCTGCCTGGCCACTTCTCTATATGCCCCTCTGGTAGGAATATCAGCTAGAGTCACCCCCATAGATGGGCTGACAAAGAAATTAGGGAAACAGCAGCCTTTACAATAGCCAAAAATAATAATATAAATATTGTGGTATAACTCTACCAAGCAAGTTAAAGACAAATATAACAAGAACTTCAAGTCTCTGAAAAAAATTGAAAAAGATATCAGAAGATGGAAACATCTCCTATGCTCATGGATATGGAAGATTATGAAAATGGGAAAATGGCCGTCTTACCAAAAGTAATCTACAGATTCAATGAATTTCCCATCAAAATTCCAACACAGTTCTTTAGAGACCTTGAAACTTCATATAAAAAAACAAAAACAAATGAGTTAGATCAGTATATCTACATGTAGAAGAATGCAAATAGATCCATATTTATCACCCTTCACAAAACTCAAGTGCAAGTAGATCAAAGATCCTAACATACAACCAGATATGCTAAATCCAATAGAAAGGAAAGTGGAAAATAGCTTTGAACACATTGATATAGCAGACAACTTCCTGAATAGAACATTGATGGCTCAAGCTGTAACATCAGCAATTGATAAATGGGACCTCATGAAACAAAAAAGCTGCTGTAAGGTAAAGAAAACTGTCAATAGGACAAAATAGAATTTTTTTATGCTGTTAAGCACTTATTAGAATATTAGCTTATCAAAACCAGGGAATGTGTGTGCTCACTGATGTCTTCTAAGCACTTGAAACAGAACCCAATATAATATGTTCTATAAATATTTAGTACATGTTTAAATTACTTTGAGTAATCTCCATATGAGCTCTATAGCTCATTTTAGTATTACTTTATTTTTTATGATTGAAAGTATAATTAGATTCCTTGACTTTTCCCTAATTTTGAAAATTAATGTTGTATAAAGTCTCACATACATTATACCACATTATTTATATAATGTACATTTTATGAGAACTGGATTAGAGCTTAAGGAAATTTCTGAAACATGATGTAGCATGATTTTTAAATTTATTCTATCTGCATAAGTGAATTTACAATTCTTGAAGCTAATAGGCAGCGCTTTTATTGAAAACATTTGCTTTGAAACCTCTAATATTGCTGTACAAAAGTCCTTTCCAAACACTATAATCCATCTCTCCTTTCTGTTTACATCTGAGAATTCCAGTTCATCACCTCCACTAAAGACTGCAGTCATTTGCTCCTAATTGGGCATCTTGTTCACTCTATCTCAATTGCAGAGCAAAGCTGCCCGAAGCTCCTCATTACAGAGGCAGAAGGCTGGCAGTAAACATCATTGTCAGCAGCCTCCATTTCTGCCAGGAAAAGAGCTTGCCTTCTCTGCCTACCTAATGGTGTTTTGAGTTCCTAATTGTTTTACATCAGAAGTCACAAAGTACTCTTGTGTTCTCTCAACAGAAAAACAAAAGCATCCACACAGTCATATATCTCTTCATGAGAGGCTCCCTTAGAGGGACAGAGCCAACCTGGCTCAGCAGCAGCTCCAGGGACAGAAAGAGGAAGCAACTTAACAGTGTATGTTGCTCTCTGGGGAGACAGCCTAGTGTTAACCCAATTTTCTTCCCACTCCTTTTTTCCAAGTGTCCTTTCTCCTGCTCTTCCCAAGTCCTTGGAGTTTGTGATTTCACCTATGACCAGAGGCAACGAATCCTTGTAAATTCCCAGACTTCCTGATTTAAGCAACTGCTGTGGAAACTTCACATAGGGAAGAGCATATTCCAGATAAACACAAGGTTGTTTAGAAAATTTACTCCCATTTTTTTTTTTTAAATTGAGTGTAGTGAGAAAGACCCTATGCTGTTTACCTGGGTCCAAGGTAATTTTATAGAATTTGTCATTGTCACTGCTTAAGTATTATTTATCTAGTGATTTGTTATCGCATCAGGGACATATTAAATTTATGGAAGACATTTGCTGTGAGTAATTAAGGTAGAATTAACATTATCATTATTGAATGTCATTTATATGCTACAGGTATGATAAACTATTATAATATATATATGTGTATGTATACACACACACATATATGTATACATATGTATGTATATATATGTATATATACACATATATATGTATAATTTCCTTGAATATACATATGGATGTGCCCCAAGAAGCCAGAAAATGGGGTCAAATTTCCTGGAGCTGGAGTTAGATGCAGATGTGAACTGCCAAATGTGGATGCCCGGAACTGAACTTGAGTCCTCCTCAAGAGCAAAAAGTGTTCTTATCCTCAGAGCAATGTCTCCAGTCAATTTTTAAGCCGTCTTCAATTTATGTCTTTATTTTTTGCCATGACCCCAACTGACTCATTCTCTATCTCTAAATGATAATGTTGGCTGTTTCTTATTATTGTGGACACCTAGTAAGGGAGTGCTAACTGACTTGATTTAGCTGGCTTTTTTTTTTTTTTTTTTTGTATTTTTCTCTCCTTGCACATTGCAAATTCAGCATTTTCTTATTTTACTCCCACCACAAATAATGAATAATTTGATTAGTTTCACCATTTTTTCAATTGAATAAGTAAAAGTCAGTAAAATAATTTGCCCTAAGTTAGCCAAGTAGGAGCAGAGACTCCAAGCCAAG
The DNA here is from genome assembly GCA_019843815.1 of Montemys delectorum. Lineage (NCBI taxonomy): Eukaryota > Metazoa > Chordata > Mammalia > Rodentia > Muridae > Montemys > Montemys delectorum. The sequence goes on from JADRCD010236857.1 coordinate 15,017, forward strand.
GAACACAGTGACAATTATAATGTGTTATAGGTGGAAGCAGAGTAGATACATGCATGCTAGGACATGAAATAACTCCACTAACAAAGCAAATAATCTTCAAGGACCAGAGTCAGCAGACAATGAAGGGAAAGACCTAGAAAGAAATGGGGGTGGGGCTAAATTTATAAGATAAATGAAATGGGTTCCCTTGCCGTGAGTGCAGGAAGATTGTCTTTATGTACTCAAGTGGGCACACCAGAAGGCACCCAGTGCCCAGGACTTCCGGGGAAAGGCATCTCTCTGTGCTAAAACATTGATGTTTATGGAGGTTTCTGCTTCCAAATGAAGAGCCCATTATCCCTGGGTAAAAAGTAATTTGAGCATCATTTTCTTTCCTCTCTTTAAAAATGTCCTTTCACATTCTCTGTTGTTTAAACTCTTTTGCTCTCTGCCTGATGGGGGAAAACTTTTTCCTCAAGAAAAAATGAGATGCTGGGCAGTGGCGCACACCTTTAATCCCAGCACTTGGGAGGCAGAGGCAGGCGGATTTCTGAGTTTGAGGCTAGCCTGGTCTACAGAGTGAGTTCCAGGACAGCCAGGGCTACACAGAGAAAACCTGTTTTCAAAAAGCAAAAGCAAAAGAAAAAAAAAAGAGAAGGAAACAGGAATGACTGCAGTTTAATTCAGATTGAATTCATTTATTATATCTTCCCGTTTTAGTTTTATACAATAAATAAAATAAATTTTCCCATTTCCTATATGATACTGGGAATGGTCTGATAAAGTGTCAAGGCTATAAAATAATGTACAATGATCATGATGTTAAAGCAAATGAAAGCTATTTTATAAAAATTTAAATCTATTTACTTTTATCTTGTTAAAATATCTTTTCATAAAGGATCTTAGAATAATAAGTTCAATAATGAGTATAAATGAATCTATTTTATTTAGTTGGTTATGAGTTTCAGTTAGTATGTATGCATGATACCTGGGTATGGATGCCTGCAGAGGCCTGGAGATGACTTCAGTTCTTACAGAACTGCACTTATAAGTGGATATATGCCACCTGACATGGGAACTGGTAACCCAACCTAGGTCCTCCATATGAGCAATACATGCACTTAACCACTGAACCTTCTGATGTAGAATAACTTATTAAGTGCTTTGGAAAATATATTTTAGATCATAGTAATTGTAGACAGAGTATGTGATAATATGCTGTAAAAGAGAAAAATAAGCTCTACAGATGGCCTGTCGAATATTAGTAGAGAGGGTTTGATATATTGTTTGTTTAATGGGGTATATAATAAATTACCCTTTATACTCACTATATTTTAAACTTGCACCATAATTTTGCATCAACCAATAAATACTTATACCATACATTAATTCTGCATTTGATTAGTTTTAGTTTTGTATTGTAGATTTGCTACATTTTTGCCCTCTTTTGGGTTTTCTGGGTAAGCTAGAATTGTATAATACTTTCTCTACTTCTGAAAGAACCTTCTTTCTCTCTTACCATAACTTACTAATCTTCAGCTACAACTGATATAGAGTAATTTCTATCAGTCTGAGAATAAAGAAACAGATGAAATGTTTATAAGAGAGCTCAGTGGTGGGGGATAGTGGTGGGCTCCACCAAGGCATAGAGACTAGGAATATCATAATGTTCTCTTGGGGTAACTGTGTCTACTCTTGATGGCAAATCTAAAATCTTCCTTCCTCTCTCACCCAATTTTCTTCCTTCTTTGTGTTTATTACGTACTTCAGTTCTCAATACTAGTCCAGGCTCCCATTTCCAATAGTAAACATCATTCAGAGAGCTTGGATAAAGATGTTTCAAAAAGTCCCTGGCAATACACCAAGATTATCCGGTACAACATCACCAGGGAGAGGCTTCCTCCATGAAAAAGAGATATGATTAGGAAAAAATGAACTTCCAAGGAGATTATACGGATATCCATGTCTTTATAGCTTCCCCATCATCAGTGGCTTCTGAACTTCATAAGCTATGGTTTGTTTTGCATCCAATTTAAATATAATTTAGTGGCTGCCATTGAAAGTTGTTTTTGTAAATACATAGGCTATAAAACTACTAAGGGCAAAAGTTAGATGAGATAAACTGAGATTAGGAGCTGGAAAATTTTGTTCTGGACAAGTTTTATATGAAATGGATAAAGGTGAATATATTTATTTCTGCGGTTGCCAACCCAGTCCCTACTCTAAATCCCTTATTTTCCTTTGTTTTCTCTATTGCTGTTCTCTTAGCTTTGAGTATTGTAATTGCATACCATTGAAATTGCATGTACTGAAGGCTAGAGAATATTTTTAAAATACAGAAAGTAGATGTGATGACAAAAATTTTATAAAGCTATTTATAGCCTTCTAACCAACCAAGCAGTATACCCCTGGTACTTCCCACCCAATGCATTAGAATTTGAGGTTTGCTAAAGTCTCCGCAGAGACTCTGCAGGTTCTTGCTGCCAAGAGTCTGAATACTTTCACTGAACTCACATTCAGGTGATTTCTTTTTTTTTTAATTCATTCATTCATTCATTCATTCATTCTACATCCCTGTGCTTCCCCTCCTTGTCCCCCTTCACACAGTTCTTCTCCCCATCTTCTTCCCCTCCAGAAAGTGGTAGACGTCTGGATATTTCCACACCCTGGCACATCAAATGCCTTCTCTCCCACTCAGGCCAGACAAGGCGGCCTAGTTAGGGAAGCAATAGCTTTAGGGATAACCCCCGTTCCAGTTGTTGGGGTGTCCTCATAAAGATCCAACTACACATCTGCTACATATGTGCAGGGGACCTAGGTACAGCCCAGGTTTGCTCTTTGGTTGGTGGTTCAGACTCTAAAAGCCCCCAAGTCGCCAGGTTATTTGACTCTGTTTGTCTTCCTGTGGAGTTCCTATCCCTTTAGAGGCCCTCAATTCTTTCCTCGGCTCTCAAGTAAGAGTCCCCAAGCTCCATCCAATATTTAGCTGTGGATCTCTGTATCTGTTTTAGTCAACTGCTGGGTGAAGCCTCTCCAGGCTCCTTTCTACAAGCATAAAAGAATACCACTAATAGTGTCAGGGATTGGGTCTCAAGTTGGACCAGTCATTGGCTGGTCATTCCCTCAGTCTCTGCTCCATCCCCTGGCCCCCATCTAGACCCTGTCCTTGTATTTCTTGTAGACAGGATGACTTTGGAGTTGAAATCTGTGGGTGGTTGGTGTTCTATCAGTCCAATGGGGTTTCTGCCTCATCACAGGACATAGCTTCCTCAGGTTCTGTATCCCCGCTGCTGTGAGTCTCAGCTAAGGTCATCCCCATCGATTCCTGGGGATCCTCCCCTCCCAGGTCTCTGGCACATCCTCAAAATGCTCCCCTACGCCCCTACCCCACCAGCTGCAGATTTCCATCCATTCTCCTGACCCTCTGGCCCTCTCTCCTCTCTCTCCCCATACCATTCTTAACTTGAGACTATTTTCTCTTTAATGATTTCAGTCTTCAACCTGAATATGTGGTCATTCTCATGCACTCTCAGTACTCTTCAGTACTTCTACCCTTCTTACAGTAAATCATCTGCTTTTTATCTCTCTGTTGGAAGAATCATACATAATATCTAGATTCTAACCCTGCACACTGTGTCCCTCATTAGGACAGTTTATTTCTCCTACAAGAAGACAGAAGCTACTTAAACTTCAGGTAGTAAACTTATCTTGCATCTCCAAAGGCTTCTAATGCATCTCCATATGCTATGTTATGATTTATATTCAACTCAATTTGTCATCTTCTAGATTAGTCAGGCTCAACAGGCGGGTGCCTGTTTTCATTTTGGTATGTGCTAAAAGTAAAACTAGGTATCTTTCCCTGTATCCGTTAGCTCCCCATCACTGGAGCACAATTCCTGAAGCAATTAACCCCCACAGAGGAACTGAAGCCTTTCTTTGGCTTAGCTGTGGAGGATCCAGTCCGGTAGTGGGCAACCCCATTGCTCTGAGCCTCCAGTGGCGTTCCAGATGGGTGGCAACGAGACAAACATAGCAGAACTAGAAAGCCACTTACGTAAAATTCTAAAGGTCTTGTTGAGTGCTTGCTTTGTACACATGACTTCCTGGTTCAATCCTCAGCCCTGTAAAAGAAAGACAAGAAAGGAAAGGGGAAAAAAGATGAGGAAAAATGAGCAGGTAGGCTGGAGTCTCCAAAATCCCCTTCAGTGGAATGAATGGCCTGAGCCTATTCCCCAAGGCTTTACATTCTAACGGTGTCATATCTTCCTGATAGTGGTGGCCAGGCGCCATGACTCGAGGATACAGACTTGGGGAGACATTCTACATCCAGGCCACATTACTGCCCTCATAGCCTATTTTCATATAAGGACACAAGTCAATTAGTAGGTTGCTGAGTTAACAGCAGAGGCTTGAATAATGCTCCCTCTTCAAATGCTTCAAGTTTTCTACTGTAATGTTGCTGTCAAGGACTTATCTCTGACCCTCAGGCAGTACTCAGGTTATCTGTTGCCTTCTTTTTAGCAATTATCCCTATCTCCATCTCTTTTTTCCTTTCCTGTTCAGGACATTTTAACTTGATTTATTATAAACATATTCCCAGAAAACAACCATCCAGTTACTGTAACTTAGAAATGGCAAAGAATAATATATATGTAATACATAATACACAGCTTTCAGAAATACTACTTCGATAATAAATACAAAACAATGGTTATGGTTATTTTAGTTTATTTAAATATTCTGTAATTGATACTTAAGACCTTTTTTATGCTAACAATTGCAACAATTTAACTTGAATAAATCTGTTTTATGTAAAATTTCCTTTGTTCCTTTTGTTTTTTTATTGTGATTTACTGAAGTAGAACTAAACCCTCCAGAAGAAAAAAAATACAGAAACATTTTACCTACACTACATTTCAACCAACAGCAATGCATGAGAGAAACATTTTATTAAACCTAAACATATCGGGGTATATATATTATGATCTTTCCAAAAGGTGCTTCCTGATAAATTAAGATGTACTTCAATTTTCATATCTAGTATCACATAATTGTTTACAGGTTGAACTTTTGGGTTGGTCACTTTTACAATTGTGCAGTTATGCTCTGAATAAATCATGAAGTGTTTAGTCATGCTGTGATAATGGACTAACCACAGAAAAATCAGTGGCTTGACACACAACCATTTATTTCTCAATTATGTAAAGCTTCTTGGGATCCAACTATTCTCTTGGGTATTTTCTCTGCAACAGGAGCACAGAACTAGCTGTCCCCAACTTGCAACTCTGTCACCTGGAATCTATGACTTCCAGAAGTGCTGAGTCAGGAGAAGACACAGTCCCATGCCAATTTTTTTTTTATAAGTTCAGCATATGATATGGTTCATATGTGTATGCAGATGCATGCACACAGGCCTTCTGCGTGGTAGTCAGAGGAGGATTTTAGCATCCTTCTGGGTCAGTCTTCACCTTGTTCTTTGGGTCCCTCACTGAGCCTGAAAGCAGGATAGCAGCCAGATAGTTGTAGTGGCAATTCTACTTTACATCCTACACAACACTGGGATTGCAGGTCACACCACCACACTCAAATTTTTACATGGGCATTGGGGATTAGAACTCAGATCTCCAAGCACGTGTAGCAAGAAGCATACTTAACCTATTAAGCTATCTCTTCAACTCTGAGGATTTTTCTTTTAAAGCTTGCTGATTGTCTTTAGTTACTCTATTTTGAATTTGCAGAGGGAGCTTTTCTGTCACAAGTGCTGGAAATACCTAGAAAAAAAAAAAAAAAACCAAGGTGTCATTCTATTATTTGCACAAAAGTAAGAGCAAATGCTTGTCAGTCTTTAAGTGATTTTTTTTTCTCTAAAGCAACCTGTCTCAGATTAGACCTCAGGAGGGAGTAGGTTCTAATTAGGAGCTGCTAACTTGGAGCTCCTGCAGGGAAGGGGAAAGGGCAGACAAAGAACACCATTAGACCTAACTGTTTACTTGAAAACAGGCTGCTTGCATTGAAAATCCAAAGTCCAGGTGCTTGGCTCTTCTGGTATTTCTAGAAGTTTCCTTGCTTTCATTATGGTTAAAATTTCCCCAGAAGATCATTTGGATTCTGTCTTCTTGGAAGAAGAGCACCCACACAAATGAATTAAAATACAAGCTAAATTCAGCTTTGTTCAAATGTGCCTCCACCTAGCATCTCACCCCTTCTCCCTATCCTGCATCCCACCCACACCCCCAGGATGAACGGAGGACAACTTGACTCTATTCCTGCAGAAATCTGGAAGGTACTGGTTCTTTATTCTCTTGATATCATCACCGACTAGTCCTTGTATGAGGCTTCCATTTCCACCAGAAAACTCCTCAAAAGCCCTGGGACTCTTACCTGTTCCAAATAAATCAAGGGATTTACTACCAACGTTGTTGTTGCTTTGGTCACTCTGCTTCCAGTGTTTTCTCCAGGAATCCTGGGTGATTATGTCTTTTTCCCTCTAAGAATTCCCCCTCCCCCCAAAATCCTCCATGCCTGCTTCTTAAATTAATCAGTAATTTCAGCCTATCTACATTGAGTTGTTTTATTGAGGTTTTTTTTTTTTTTTTTGCCTAGAACTTTAAAAATTAATTCGAATTTTAACTGAACTCTGCTACTGAAATTGCTTCCCTGTGCCTTATGTAATCTTACCCTTCCTTTCCATTACTTCTGCATTTTGGTTTGCTACTGAGAGTATCAAGGATAAAGTATGTCTATTAAGTCTCCCAAGCTCATCCCTGGCTCAGTTTTGCTAGAGGATAGTGTTTAAATGAGAAAGTAAAAGTAAAACAAAATAAAATTTTCAACAATTCATATGGGTTAGTACATGATTTTAAACAACCAAGTAACTGAATTAGTATCAGAGTTGCCTTCTATGAGTAGAAAGCTTAGGTAGGAAATCACACTCACAAACGTGTTCTGCTGTTTTGGGATATGTTTTAAGTATTCATGGTATTAAAACTTTGCTTGATTGGAGCCAGGTGTGGTGGCACATGCCTGTAATCCCTATACTTGTAAAACTGGGGATGGAGGATTACTATAAGTTGAAAACTAGTCTCGGCTCAACTAAATATCTGGTTTATAAAGTATAGGCCTGCTAGAGGGGTCTTAAAAAGAAACAAACACACAAACAAATAAATACACACTTGATATCAGATGAGAATTAAAGTTAAATTTTAGAGATAAATAGCAATAAGAAGTGTTAGCATTTTGTCTAATCTCCACCCCACAGTTACCTGGCAACAGCCAGGTATGTCTGATTCACTATAAAAGGGGTTGGTTGTCCCCTCTTCTCTCTTGCTCCCTATCTGTCTCCATGCCCCTTTCCCCTTCTCTCCCGATTCCATTCCCCATCTCTCCATGTGCTCTCTCTCTCTCTCTCTCTCTCTCTCTCTCTCTCTCTCTCTCTCTCTGCCTTTCTCTGTCTCTCCTACCCTTGTAACCCTCCTCCTCATGCCCTGAATAAACTCTATTCTATACTATACCGTTCTGTGGCTGGTCCCTCAATGGGAAGGGATGCCTCAGCATGGGCCCACAGAGGCACCCCCTTCCCCATACCTGACTACACATCCACCAAACATATTCCTCCTCTCTCTTTATCTTTTTATAAACATATCAAGAAGAAAGAATCCTTTCATTTAGTTTGCAACATTGAGGCCTCTGCCTTGTAAAGTAAGTTGTAGATAAGGACCTGTAAGCATGAATCATTTCTTACAAATTGCTTCTTTCCTAGGAGACAGATAACACCTGAAGGACCTAACAGGTCAATAGTGCTCACTATGAGGAACACAGTCTTAGATGTAGGTCTCACACAGAGAAACTCACCATAGCACACTGAAGAGACTAAGTAAATGACTTCTTCAAGTCTAGGCAAGGCATTTTACACAGATCAAGCTTGGGAAGCTCATTAAGAGCTAGGATGCCCGTAGGAAGAGTAAGAATACGGAAGTTTGCAATGTCGCCAAATTCCTAAGTGTGTTTAGCTCCTTGGTTGCAGAGGGAAGAGAATTATGTTCACAAGCATATGGCCAAGGTTGATAAGATCTAATTATATGTTTGCAGCTGCTTTGAATCTGAGAATATTCTAAAGTTGGTCAACATTATTGATGCATGACAAAGGCAGTATAAATAAAGGAAATTGGTTATAATTTTGAAACAACAACAATAACAGTCCTTTTTGAGGAGAGGAAATTAGACTGAGTTTCTAAGTATGACTTAAATAGGATACAAATGAGAAGAACACACACATACACATGTGCGCATGCAAACACACACACACACACACACACACACACACACACATATACACACAAGAGGTTCACACCTTGTTAACAGGAGTATTGGCAATAGTTTGAGTGGACTGACAGAACCCTTGCAAATTTTCTTACCAAATTCATCAGTATTATTAAAAAATTAAAGTAGTCATTTAGACAACTTTTAAACAAAATTATGACCAATATTCAGTCACATTTTGCACAGGGTGTACAATGTTCTGTACCAGGTCCTCTGCAAATGTTTTGGTTGTTAACATGGTGGTTTGTGGGACTCCTAACAGTGGGAACAGGTGTGTCTCTGACAATTTTGCCTGCTCTTGGGACAGTATTCCTCCTATTGGCTTGCCTTGTTTAGGCTTAATAGGAGAGCTTTTGCCTTGTCTTACTGTATCTAGTTTTGTCCTGTTTGGTTGTCTCATGGAAGCCTGATCATTTCTGAAGGAAATGGAGGGAGAATGGATGGGAGGGGGGGATGGAAGAGGAGGGCAGCTGGAAGAAGTAGAGTGAGGGAAGACTGTGCTTGGGATGTATTGTATGAGAGAGAAAAAATCTATTTTCAAAAAAGAAAGTAAAGAAAGAGAGAGAGAGAGAGAGAGAGAGAGAGAGAGAGAGAGAGAGAGAGAGAAAGGAACAAAGGAAGGAAG
>JADRCD010236858.1:0-18162 GCA_019843815.1 Montemys delectorum
AAAACAGAAAACCCCAAAAACTATTACTCTGTGTTAGCTTATCTGACTCAGACTATTTCCTTTATATATTAATTCAGTTATTTACTCCTAGTTCCTTCTTGATCTTACCTTGAGTCAGCATCTCATGACCTTAGCTTGTTGACTCTTAGCAAGAGACAGAGTGTTTAAGCCTAGACAATAAGATTATCTGTGTGGGACCATGTCTTGGAATCACAATTCTAACCATGTCTGGACCTAAATTGTTTCTGTTAAAGGCTGACCTTGAACTCAGGAATCTGCCTGCATTTACTCATAATATAGTTGCCTCTGTTGCTTTACATCTATAATTTCCTCTGTTCCTTTAGATCTGTGAAGAGCCTTATATGATATTGTATCCTTATATTTTTGCATTGTTGCAAAATTATGTATTTTTGAACTCAAGTTTTTGGAATTCTTTCCACAGCCCTTAGGGCTATCCTGAGGATCCCAGCATTTACCATTTTCCTGAGACATTAGATACATGTTCAACTCCCAGACTCCTGCTATGTCTGATTACCATGGAATTATTAACATTAACAGGAAGAACATTCCTGGGAGAAAAGTTAAAATACGTGCATTATTAAACAAACAAGCATTATGCCCACAGCAGCCCTTGACACTTGTTGAGGTCCACACCTGCCGGCCCTATCCCAGGGGCAGGAACCAAGTCATTCTCTTCCTACTAAGGTCATGCTGGACTTTGTAATAGATGATAAATAGTTATATATATACATATATATATATATGTATATATATATATATACATATATATATATAACAGAAATGGATGGATATAGACAGAAAGATAGATATGGGCAGACAGATAGATAGAAATAGATGACAGATAGATAGATAGATAGATAGATAGATAGATAGATAGATAGATAGATAGATGATAAATATAGATATGATAGGCAACTGTAATGAATTTCTGAAGGAATGAAAAAGAATTATACAAGATTGTTGCATGAAATATTAAAAAAGCATCCTACAACATCACTAGCTAGGCACTGGCCAGAGAACTTGGCCTGTCTCCAGCCTGGCAGACAGGCCTAGACCACATTTTTTCTTTTTTCCTGACTCACCCAGACTTGCTCTGTCTCTCTGGAGCTCCAAAGTCACTCTCTCTTCACACATACCACTAAGTTCTCATGGCTGGCAGCTGCCACCCGCACCCTGCCCTTCCCAATTTCTGTGGCTGTCTGGGGTGTCTGGCACACCTATGCCCTGCTTCCTTACCTCTCTCTGGAACCCAGTTGATTCACTTCCTGAAGGGAAACACCACACAATCTTAGTTTAGAATCAACAGGTATCACAACCGCTGGGTGCAGAACCTAGTATCCTACATACAAGACACAATATATATAGCCAATGGAATCTAAACAAATATATAAATATGAGAAAATATCATAAAGCAGAAAACTATAACATGAATTTTGACTATCAATTAACATGTAAAACAAGAGCCTAACACAGAAGACATGAACATCTTTGGGAATGTATTAGGTAACTAATGCTGTAACATATATGAAACAGGTATTGATTGGATTGATCTATAGTTCTATGGCTATGTATGGTTTCCACCTCTGTCTCAGGGAGGATCGACAGATCACTGTTGACTGATGATGACAGAGTCAGTGATGACTCAGTGTACATGAGTAATGTACAGTCAAGCTAGCAGGACTTGAGCAACACCAGCAAGTTGACTTGCTTGACATTTATAGAGCAGCATACTTCCTACACACAATAGGAAATTATGTTCTTTTATCAGGGGCATAGATAGCATTTAGAAATTAAGCTCTGAGTTATGAAAAATAACTGAGTGAAGTTTGACAACTCCTACTGTATTCTCAGACCATGAAGGAATTAAATTAGAAATAATAACAGAAAACTGAAGAAAATCATGCAAACATTTTAAAAATGAAACTATATATCAAAGTACCCCGTTTTTCAAGAAAGAAAGAAACAAACAAAACAATCAAAAAGACTAAAATGACTATAAATGAAACCATGAAAATAAGAATCTAAAACAGTTTCTGTATCCATTCCTCTGTTGAGGGATATCTGGGTTGTTTCCAGTTTCTGGGTATTATAAATAAGGCTGCTATGAACATGATGGAGCATGTGTCCTTATTACATGTTGGAGCATCTTCTGGGTATATACCCAGGAGTCGTATAGAAATTGTGGTACATCTACACAATGGAGTACTACTCAGCTATTAAAAACAATGAATTTATGAAATTCTTAGGGAAATGGATGGATCTGGAGAATATTATCCTGAGTGAGGTAACCCAATCACAAAAGAACACACATGGTATGCACTCTCTGATACGTGGTTATTAGCCCAGAAGTTCGGAATACAGGAAGAACAACCCACAACCACAAGAAACTCAAGAAGAAGTAAGACCAAAATGTGGACATTTTATTCCTTCTTAAAAGGGGGAACAAAATATCCACAGAAGGAGTTGCAGAGACTAACTATGGAGCAGAGAGTGAAGGAAGGACAAGCCAACCCGATATAGTTATCTTCTGAGAGGCTCTGACAGTACCTGACTAATACAGATGTAGAGGCTCACCGCCATCCATTGAACTGAGTACAGGGTCACCAATGAAGGAGTTAGAGAGCTGAAGGGTTTGCAGACCCTTAGGATGAACAACAATATGAACTAACCAGGGACTCAACCACCAATCAAGGACTATATGTGGTGGGACTGATTGTTCTGGCAGCATGTGTATAGTAGAGGAATGCAAAGTCGGTCATCAATGGGAGGAGAGGCCCTTGGCCTTGTCAGTGTTCTGTGCCCCAGTGTAGGGGAATGTCAGGGCCAATAAGTGGAAGAGGGTGGCGTGGCAAGCAGTGGGAGGGGGGAGGCAACAGGGGTTTGTTCTTGTTGTTTTTTTGGGGGGGGAGTTGGTCTGGTTTTTTTTGAGGGGGGAAACTTGGAAAGAAGAAATCATATGACTTGTAAATAAAGAAAATATCTAATAAAAGAAAAAAAATAATCTAAGACAGAATACATCAGACATGGGTTTAATTGAAAGAAGAGAAAAAAACCCACTTGCTCATTTAGGCGTAAAGAAAACTATGAATAAATTTAGATGTATATGTACATGAGATATTATTTTGATAATAAAGAGTATTTTTATTTTGTGCAATTCTAAAAATTATTTTTTGTGTAATGTGTGTGCTTATGACCATATGTGTATCATGTAGGCATGTAGGGATGCATTCATTCAAGTGAGGGACTGGGGCATACTTGTTACAGTTCACCCAGGCTGGTCAGAAGAGAACCTTGGAAGCTGGTGTTCACATTCTACCTTTTCTTTGACATGTTCTCTTTGTTAGTTGCTTCTGCATCTACATAGCCAGCTGGACATTGAGGTTCAGGGAGCCTACAGCCTCTACCTTCAATCTCCTTAGAGCATCATTGGGATGACAGATGTGTTATGTCTGCCTTTACATGGATTCTGGGATTCAAACTTGCCTCTTTATGTATGGACACAGGGGACTTTTACCACTTAGCCACTCTCCAGCTTTCTCAAATGCTGCTTTAAATGAGTCATGTACTATAGAAATGTACTCCGTTGTAATGGTTTTGTCAGTAAGAGTTTACACTCTTAGGAAGGAAACATTGTGGGTCACTTGACTCAGGTTTTCTATTTGTTGGCTTTACTTTTTGAATATTTATCCATGCTGGCACAGTTCAAGCAGACCCTAATCAAAATATCTGAAGTGTAAAATATCTCAAATCTGAATGTCTGTGAGTGCCACAGTAGCCCCAACAGTTGAATAGTTCTGCATTTTATCCCACGTGACTAGTCTTTGTTAAATGTAGGAGTATAATTTCTTTGAGTATGACTTTACCTTCACTCTAGGTTCATAATGTGCCTACATGCCTCAACAACCGAGTTCAGATGTAGGTCCTGTCCATTCACAGAAGATCTTGTATGCATATCCAAATATTCAAAAGTATAAAAAGCTTCTGTTTCCATGTATGATAAGGACCTGAAATTTACAGTCTTATTCTACAAAAAGATATGACTTACGTATTTCAAAACAATATGAAACTAAAATGTGACTAATTACTTGACAATCTAGACCCGTTCAAATTTTAGGAACTTCCTTTTTTTAGAAAGTATGTATAGGTGTGAACTCTATCCTAATTGATTTGATTGTAATGGCCTGTCTCAGTAAGTTTGTACTTGATAAACTGTAAATCATACTTTGTCACATGGTACAATGGGTGTGGCTTTCTGTGTTGTATGTATCAATGTATGCAATAAAATACAAGGTTTGATTTTCAACCATTTAGAAATGGTAAAAAAGCAGTTTTCTGCAAAAGTACGCGTGTACAGGCTGGGACAGTGGTGGGCATTCATCAGGGGCATCTTCTCCATTCCTTGTGTGTTTTTATTTGACCTCCTATCCTTGCTTTAGTGGCACAATGAGGCCAAGGCTGAGCACATATTTAAGACATTTTATTTTTCTATTATGAGCTAATCAACCATTTTTATTTTATTAACTTGCTGTCTTCTTTCAGAATTTATTGCTTATCAGAAGTAATTAATGACCCTGTTAACCATACTCTGGGTTAGAATGTTCTTTTCCATCTCTTTAAATTATTTTTTCATTTAGCTAAAAAGTTTTTTATAATTGCCTTTGTGTGAACAGCTGGGATCTTCTAAGTGTACCAACTGAATATTTTACCTCTATTATATTTTGTTATCCTAATCAGTATTAATATATCCAGAATATTTTTATTTATGAGAAATTAATTAAATTTGAAACAAAATGTGTTGGCTAAATATTTTATATATTATAGATATGACTCATTTAATCATTACCTTGAGTTTTTTGAAAGGGGACTATTGTCAATACTGAAGATATAACTCCTCAGTGTTCATGATTGCTCTTTGAAGGAAAGCATTTCCCTCCTATGAAAATATTTGAGATTTATTTCAAGTGAGTCACAGAAAGTAAATATTCTTTGCTCAAAATTGATGTTCTCCATTTATGTATATGGTCACAAACCATTACATGTTATTATCTTAAGAAAATTATCTTATACTAGAAATAGAATGATAGTCACAAAAGCCACTCAAATACCTTCTCTATTGCAGAGTTATGTCTAGGAATTAGGAATCCAGTGAAAAACTTTATTATCTAACACCCAATGCTCTTAAGCAGAGCCTTAAACTATTTCTCTGATACCATTTAAACCAATACTAAATGCAAACTCTTTGGAAGCAGTAACTCAAATACTCATTTTGTACATTCTGGTCTCAGGCTATTTGCTATAACCAAACAAAATATTAGGAGAAGAAAACAATATCAGTTTATTAATTTCCCAAGGCCATATTACTCTGAAAGTGAGGATTCAACCAAGTGAGAAGCACTGCACCTCCAGGATTGCCTGAGGCATCCAAGGTCTCTGCAGATAGCAGGTCAGATGCTCTCATAGCAAGGCCAGACACATAAAGAACAGTAAACATTTCAGTTGACAGCACTTCATTTCACCTTTAGTTTAGCCACCGATTTAAACACTTGGCTGATTGTTATCAGCCTTCCCTGCTTCCAGTGCACAGCTCTGTGGCGGCATTTGACAATATTCTGGGGAATGCTGATCCTAGTACGATGAGTTTCCTGACACTACAGTGCTCATACAAGTTGGAATCAGAGGATATGGAAACAGATTTTCTGCCATATCTTACCACTTGGAAAGCCTCAACAGATGCTTGTATAGAGGATGGGAAAGTGCATCACAGCATTCCCTTTAGATGGAGGTAGTAGGAATCTGCATTCCTAGTTCATTCACAAGACTAGTGGAAAGAACATGAATGGTGCAATAGCAAACTGGCAAGACGAGTTAGAAAATGCTCATCCAGGAGTGTTCAACAGTTTCTAGGAACATCATTATGATTAAAAATCTATCAGTGTGACTAAAGCACAGAAGTAATTATTGGTATGCAAGTATTCACTAATTAATAACAAAACACATTCACTTTTAACCCACAACTAACCACATTTCTTCCCTTTTTCATGATTTATGCCAGATGGTCATAGAAAAAGCAATGTCTTTTTGATACAAAAACTGGGTTTTATATAAAAGATTATTTACTCTTAAAATCGTTTTTAAAATAACACATATATGACCTCATTAGAGTTATAAATTTCTTTCCAGATCCTGACACTAATTGCCCTATATTTAAAAGACACATAATCTGATGTATTAGAAAATAGCCATAATATTACCAAAATTGACCAAACATGAATATTTGTATTACAAAATATGTTATTTTAAATGGAAATAAAGATGAAAAGTCTTATACTCAAGACTTAGATTTCAGGATGAAGGCTCACTAATCACATTTCATTTTTCTTTCTTTGCATTTATATAATCAGTTTCAACTTTTCATATGTACATCATATGTATTTATTTGTAACTGAATATGCTTCACCACACTATACATGGCCTACCTGTATATATGTATATGAAAGTATATGGAAATGTTTACGTTTTATATTTGGGTATATTTCTTTAACACCTGATGAAATAATTATCTTTTATAACATTTAATTCAAGTCCAAAAGCACCTGTTTTGTCTCTAAGCTTTTGTCCTATAGCATCACGGCTGATTACAATGGGGTCTGACATTGACTGTATCTATTCTTAAAGATGCTCTTTTCCTATCATACCCCCATTTGAAGTCTTATGCTAAACCATGTTGGTTCTAAGTAAGCAAGTCTAGGGAACTCAAACAACTCAAAATGAATCATGGAAATTCCATAGTCATTGTTTTAATCCGAATGTATGAAAATCGGTGTTCTCTGGATAAAACGAATTTTCATCTTATTCTATTTATTCAGAAAAATCATAGTTACAAACAATTTATGGATTAGCTAAGCATAGTTCTGCTTTCTGTAGCCATTCTTCCTTGTTCTTGTGGGGTTTTCTTACTTGTTTTTCTGATAAAAGTGAAGTTGCCAATTAAACTGGAATAGTTGGCAGCATGGAAACATGCTGGAAACTGGATCCAGACACACTAGGCAACAAAGTGACAAGGACTTCCTTTTCTCTCTTGAGAGATAACACATATTTTTAAGAGTATAATTAGTTATCTTTAGCATACACACAGGTGGGTCAAAGATTACTGTGGTATAATTTAGAACATTCCTTCACTGACAAAGGAAATCTGCCATCTCCTGGTGTTTCTAAACTTTACAAAGTGTTCTAAATAAGTAATCCCTAAATAATTTTTTTTTTGTCTATTTATCTTTCATATTCTGGGATTTCAAGTAAACAGCAGTATACACCATCAAGCTTTTGTGCTTGTTCTATGACCTTAAACTGAACATGACCAAGATTGTGCTCTCCTATAAAGTGTTTTATTTTATATGTATAAATTCTCTGACTAGAGGAGACGACTCCCGTATTCCTGTTACCTGTTTTATCAAATGAATTTCTCTCTACTTC
Organism: Montemys delectorum; assembly: GCA_019843815.1. Taxonomy (NCBI): domain Eukaryota; kingdom Metazoa; phylum Chordata; class Mammalia; order Rodentia; family Muridae; genus Montemys; species Montemys delectorum. The sequence continues at coordinate 7,495 of JADRCD010236858.1, forward strand.
TCAAGTTCTTGGATGTGCTTACTTTGGTTGCAGTGGAAGCCGGACATCATCATAATAAGGGGCACACATATGAGTAGAGTGTTTGCTATTGAGAGTATGTGGATAAAAGGGCCAGCCACTTTACATCAAGATATCTGGAGAAAGTGCTTAAATGCATTTCAGAAATCTTCAGTTACAACTTTTATCATCTGTCCAGAAGTTTACAAGAACAAAACTCAGTCTTAGAACCCAAGGTCATCATTCATGGGCACGTAGACTGTGATATCTCAGGAATAATTTCTTTTCAATGAACTTTCTAAATCTTTTGTGTCTGTTTTAGAGTTATAGTGGTCATAGACATAGCTCATGCTGTGACCAACCTTGATGCGCATGTGGCATTGAGTTTTCAGGAACATTGAATAATAGATGTGTTGGGTGACTGTCACTTTCCGTTCAGAATGAGATCAAAGAAAGCAAACAGACATCAGTCACATCATAGAGCCCTTACAGACAACAACACCTTGTGAAGCTGAGAGAAATGCTACAGTGGGCAGCAGCGAGAGAAATGCTACAGTGGACAGCAGCGAGAGAAATGCTACAGTGGACAGCAGCAAGACATCCCAGCTTTTTAAACCCACAGACCTCAACCTTTAGCACAGGAGAGAAACAATGTTGGCACATAATAGCCAAGATAGAGGGATAAAGTTGCCTGTGGCCTCTAGCACCAACTTTTTGATGAAGTAAAACAATGCCAAAGTAAGAGTTTAGGGTGTCTGTCTTTCTAGGCCTAATAATTTCTCAACCAATTACTTATCATACTTTCCTTTCTTCCTTTTAGAATAAGAATGTTTTCTCCCCACTAGTAACACATCATAGAATCCTATAAATTGTATCTTATCTTTTAATTCACAATATCTCATAACTCAAAGCAATACTTCTTGAGTCTTGAAGGGAGTGGAGGTCTATTGTCTTATACTTTTGAGCAATCTCAGAAATAGTTAAAGCTTGTTTGTGTAGATGGAAGAAACAATGCTCAATGTGGACATGTTTATTGTTGTATTTACATCTTTTACTGATTGTTCTGTCATCATATTCCTTTCTTTATTTTTATTTTAAACATGTTTTAGATATGATTTAGTGATTTGAGATAAGGTCTCAATTTGTAGACCTGTTGTGAAAATTTTGGTACTATTTCTATGTCATCCACACAGTGCTGAGATTAGAAACCTGAACCCCAACACTTAAGTACCTTACAGTGCATTTGAGTAACCATTTTTGCATATATATGATCCTGGTAAGGTCTTCAAATTATACCAACCACCTATCCTTTAGATAAATCAGGTTTAAAACATTGAATATTTGTAAACTATGAATGTAGTTTCCATGACTCATGAATTATCAATGCAAGTAGATGGTTAAACTCTTTCCAAAGTTTTCAATCCAATGTGCCACATCACAAGGATATGACATTGCCTTTTGTCAGCTCCTGTGATGTTCGCATATGCAACTCTATGTTGTTTTAGTTACAACAAACATGATATCTAGCAATAACATTTTGAGAAAGAACTGAATATATGTTTTTCCTTTATTGCTACCTTTAACAAAAATTGAAGACAAATAAATATTTCCTTAAGTTAAAATATAAGCACAGATAATGCCATCTTATTCTTCACATGCTAGAGGATAATATTACCTAAATGTGAACTCATATTACATTAATTTTATTAGTCTTATTTAGCAAATGTCATCACAAACATAATCACCTACTATGAGTTTGAAACAATTGTACTTGTTATTGAAGCTCAGTTTTAACAAGAGCTCTTGAAGTGTATTGTAAGTTATAATAATATATATGCATGCTTTGATTGATACTTTGATTCATATGGATGATGGCTTTCCATATGCTAAAAAGAAGAAAATGACAACGTCTTTATTTTTAGGCTTAGTTAATTTTAACTTTCAAACAGAAATTTTTTTCATATACAGTTTTTCCTTCTTGTTAGGATTTGACAATAGGAAGAGTGAGACAGATATACCATAATCCTACCAACATGGATATGCTAAACAGTAGCTTCTCTTCTATCCCTCACTAGGGAAAGGCAAACATCCTAAAAGTCTGTTTTGAGGGTTCGAGATGATTTAGTTTAAGACTTTTCTAAGGTTAATTTCGTTATAAAACTTTACAAGTAAATAAAGAAAATACCTAATTAAAAAAAAAAAAAAAAAGGTCCAGAAGGGGGAAAAAAGTTAAATAAAAGATTAGTTTCCCCAGAAGGAAAAAAAAAAAAAGAACACGGGTTTATTGCAAAGCAGCACAAGTTAAATATCTGAATGTGTACAAAAATTTTACTCTCAAGTGTTTGTTATCTGTGATATTATTATAATTTATTCTTACATATCAGGTTTGCATATGGTTTGGTCCCTGGAAAGTATGAGGTGTTTCCTTTAAAAATTGAATACAAGGTCTTTCAGATATGTTAAATCCTTAAGTGCTGGGTTTCAAACAGTAAAGGTATAACATCAGCCCAGGTGTCCATTGAAAAATTAGCATATAAATCTAAAAAGTATGTGCAGTGGACTTATATTCAGTATCTAGAAGGAAAGAGATCCTCACACTTACCATGACTTAGGTAAATCCTAAACACTCACGCTTCATGGTGGAGGCCAATGTCAAACATGATGCTGTATGACAATATTATATAAAAGACAGTCTCGAATACAAAGCAAACAATAGTTGCCTGGGCTGGGACAATGCAAAATCAGGATGCTGTGCTCGTTGAAACTAGAATTCAGCTTCCCAGGAAGAGAAAGTATGGAACTTGGTAACCACAGTACTATGAACTGTTAGAAACAGTTGCAGTTTGATGTATTTTCCCTAATTAAAGCTTTTAAATGCTAGTCAATAAATGTACTCATTAGGACAATGAGTAAGTAATGAGATGAATATGATATAAGGTGATTTAGGGAGGAGAAGAAACACAAGGGACAGTATTTAGACAACAGAAAGCTATCAGTAACAATAATAAGAAAAATCTTATTATTGTTGTATATATTACCTGTGTGTTATAGGCAAGCTAAAAGGTTTTTCCTCAAAATGCCTTACAACAATGATAAGAATTTCTTGGTTGCTTTTGACAAAGCTCTATAAAGAGTTGTAAAGTTATTTATCACAGCCATTGAAACATAAAATTGCTATTGATGTTTGAATAATAAATGTTGAAGCCATGATCTTTAATATAAAGTGTTCCCTTGCTTGATGAGGTGTATTTTGTTAATACAATCTCTACTCCTTATCCTTTCCAGCAACCTGGCTTAATTGGAATCTTGAATTATTAATAGTAAAAGCTTAAGATCAAAGTCATTTTATAAAATAAAAATTTGATTTTATTGCCTTAAATTAAATTTTCTTCATACCTTATTATTGGTATTAGAAGTGGAGAGATTAAAATTGCATTTAATAAATACAGCAAGATAGTTTCTAAAGTGTAAATGTATGGATAATGGTTGCAAACCAATGTGAATATCTTTGATACCACTGAAGAGGAGTGTACTCCAGTTGGTAATATGGTAGTGTATGTTGTATGAATTTTACACATGTAAAATACTTTAAGTGCCAGTTCTAAAGGAAAGGTTTGATTAGTGAAAAACAGTTGTTCCTAGAATGACTTTATAAAGCTTTAGCTTATTTGTTTCTCTTTAGAATTCAGTAGCATTTTCATATTTTATACTACGATTATAGTCTTATGATTTCTTGCTTCTTGACACATTATTCTGCTTCATCCTCTCAGGACAAGGTTCTATTTGGGATTCTGTGCTGTATAGTCCTTTCTGGCAGATCCTCTCCTTCTTGCAGAGCCCTTACAAAGTACACACAGCCAAGCATGTGCACCTCAGTATCTATTGTGATATTGTGAAGCATCAGGTGCTTCTGTGTACAGATAGCAGCATGGAGAAAGGATTTCTGTGTGAACTCTCGTTGGATCCTTTGGGCATGGATGCTCCATGGATCCTAGGAGCATAGCTAACTGTGTATAAATGGTTGTCTTCTGCCAGCAAACTGAAGCTGAAAGAAGGGAGTGGGCAATAATAAGGATACTTCAAGTGGAAAATGATTATTGCTATTGTATCATTTAATATTTTCCACTTTGATCTGGACCAGCAGATTATTCTTCTGTGGCAGGTTCTTGAGAAAGAGGACCAGAGGATGAGAAATAATGAATAAATGAAAAAAAAAAAAACTGGGGTTAGAAGCTCTTGCACAAGCAATGTCTTATGCTAATAAAGTTTATTTGGAATAAGAACATCTTATAGAGAATTTGCAAAAGTGAAATGGGACAGAATTCAGCAGAAAGCTCTCCTAGAGTGGATGAAGTCAACAGGAAGCTAATCATGCAATGTTGTACAATGGGAGCACGGGTATCTCAAGTACATCAGAAGGACTAAGTGCTCAGCAGCCTTGGAATTGGTAATTCTGATATCTTCAGAGTGGGAAAGTCAGGTGTCCAGAAAACAAAGCCTCAATTCCTTTGAGACCTTAGCCCCAGCCCCAATCCCAAGACTGACAAGTCTGTTCCTGGGCAATGATACAAAATAGTGTTTCATTTGTCCTTCGTGAGCCTCTGAAAAAGCCATGGATAAGCCTGAAAGTTCACAAAACTTGTAAGGCATTGCCTTAGGAAATATTTATCAAGTATGTAAGTATTAGATAGATATGCTTATTATCCTATTCAATTTATAATTACTTTACTAAACAACTAAGGAAACACCTATTGTTACCTCCCCGCTTCAGCTCAGCCATCAGACTCTGGCAGTCTCTGCTTGGAGGCTACCACCTGGGGAGCTAAGACAAAAGCTCTCTGCAGACTGTCAGTTCTTCCTTGAAGCAGTTGCCTGGAAATTCACACTGAGATGTGATCATGCCTGGAGACCTTCGGAGTGGCTGGGGACTTTGGTGCTTGACCTCTTCTGCAGTGTTTATGTTATGCAAATATCATGTAACATAGAGGTTCTGTTTTGGTGTTTCGTGTACCTGTATATGTTCTGGATATTCTAAGTAAATAATGAAGCCTTGATTGGGACACAACTTGGCTTTGTGTTTTCTCTTGCATCTCGAACCCTGTATTTCAGGTCTTTTGGTTCTTCACCTGAGAGAACACAAGTTCATGAAACTGCAGGACAGTTTCAGATACCTGTTACTGTATATAGTGATGTTCTTTCAAAGAAAATAACTTTAGGAAGGACCTCATGAAAATAAATAGCTACCATGAAATAAATGGAATAGTTCAAACGGGCCCCAGTTTCCCATTAACATAATATGACATAGGACTTCATTTGCAAGTTCTTAATTGTATAGATGGAAGAATTTACAAACAGACTTGGAAGGAGTATCAAGAATAATTTTATAGCAGATTCAAAGGAAAGCAACAGAGTTGCCACACACAGATTGGCATACATAAGGAGGAGGTAGAAAGACAAAAGGGAAGGATATACTTTCTAAGTTAGAGGTGAAGAAAGCAGACAAGCTGCAAGACTCCTCAACATCACCATCTACCTGAGAACTATATGGAAAAACTACACTGAGATTCTGTCCGACCCAATCAGAGAGGTACTTACCAAGAAACACATACAGATGCTGTCAAGGATGCAGAAAGGCAAGCATGCTTTGTCTTGTACAATGGCTGAGTCACCATGGAAATTTGTGTGGAGATTGCTCAAAAAGCAAAGCTGGATGCACCTTATGTTGCAGTCACACCGACCCACTTCCCGCCTCTTAAGTCAAGCTGTCACAGGGATATATGCATGCCCATATTGATCACAAAACTATTTACTGTAGCTACATGATGTACATGATGTACATCAACAGAGGATTGTTTTCTACACAATGGATTTTTTTTATTCAGAAAGATGTTATTTTCTGAGAAATGGACACAGCCAATCATATTAAATTAATTAAATCTTATTAAATTAATTAAGTCAGTCTCAGAGAGACATTGTTCATGTTGCTGCTCATTCTGGGAATTAGATTCCATCTAGATGCATAAATCTCAGATGTTTAGCAGATCTGAAAGTGGAAACAAACTATCTGGGGAAACAGAACAAATGAGGAGTAGACAGAAAAGGGTGAACAAGAGACTATTTGGAAACTGCATAAAGTGAGGTATATACTTGCATAAAATGGCCTTGTGAAATCCAGTGTAAGTAAATTTAACAAAGTGTAAATCAGGTAGGTTTAGAAATGAGAGTTTGCAAGAAACTTCTTTTATTTGGAGGTCATTCAGAGAGATCAAGAGTGCATGGAGAATCAGCCCAACCAAGTTCAAGGTGTCTGTAAAAAGAGATGTAAAGATGGAAAACAGAAAGCAGTAATTTCTAAGTTAGAACCCAATAGGTCATTGAGGTCAGGCTGCAAAAACCTTCACTGGGGAGGTGGGGGCAAAAGTTGAGTTTTCTCATTTAAGACATAGGAAGTATGCAGGCTTAGCACTGTAGACCTGTTCTTGCTAGTTTTATTTATATTATCTTGACACAAGCTAGAGTTGTTATGAAAAAGGGACCCTCAATTGAGAAAATGCTCCTAACAGATTTTCCTGTGACCAGTCTGTGCACTTTTGTGAAGAATGATTGCTGAAGAAATGCCCAGGTCATTGTGGGCAGTGCTACCCCGGAGCAGGTCGCTCTTAGTGCTCCATGAAATCAAGCTGAGCAAGCTACGAGGTAAGCAGCATTCTTGTACAGATTCTGCTTTAGTTCGTGCCTTCATGTTCAGGTTCTGACTTCCTTGAATGATGGACTATAATGTATAGAGCAATATAAACCCTTTCCTCCCCAGGTTGCTTTTTGTTATGATCATTATGATAGCAATATAATTAATACCTAGGACAAGGCCTGAAATCAACAGACTCTCAGGAGGAGCTTTGGCATATAAGTACGTGTGTTATTGATCCATATCCTTGGCATATTTTCAGGAGGTTCTTTTTGGTTGTAGAATAAAAAGGACTTTCTCCTTATCACAAGGCATCACTGGCTTTTCCTGGGTAAGGGAAGCAACTGCTATCTACATCAAAGCTGTTTATCAACCACAGGCCAAAACATTTGTAAAGGGAATTAATGACCATCAATCATGAGATTTCTGTCACAGAATGTCGCCATACTGATACTCACATGTCTCAAAGGGAGACATCTGCTGTCTCTATCGGGAAGGCTGTTACTGACTATAAAGTTTATGCCAGGACAATTTGGCATATATGTGTGAATTTACCAGATGAAGCACAGGAAGCAAGCAGTTGCAGATGGCACTTTTTATTCTCTTCCTCCTTGACTAGCCTCCCCATTACCCCAATAGTCCACTGTGATTAAATCTTGCTTTCCAGAGCAGTACAGACTGGGGATGGATACAATTTCAGGGAGTAGAAGTTGATGGTAAATTCTTAGATAAGGCTTTGGGGCTGTGCCCTGGTAAGGGTTGGTCAGACTCACGTGCTCCCAGTTTCTCTTGGTGTTTGGCAGATATAAGCCATTCCATACGGTGCCACTGCCCACAACCCTCAGAAGAGTTCAAGAAGACTTAGATGGTTTTGGGATTGGAATTCAAAGCAAATATTTGTCATTTGCCTTTGCGATAATGATATGGAATTTTCATATTATAGAATGAATATGAATACTCAGATATAATCATATAGCTTCAGAGAATAAAAGATCACATGGATATCAAGTACTAATTGATATATCTACCATATAATTTCTAAAAGTAAATCTCAAGAGAACATCGTGGAAAGGGGGACAGATTGACAATGAGAAACACAGAACCAGAGCATCTGCTGTAAGAGAGCATCTTCTGGGCATGACAGGAATACTGAGCCCATGAAGTCTCTGTATACGATTGCCTACACAAGACCTAACGACCACAACAGATACCAAGCCAATGTGAATTGGAGTAATGTCACAAAACCCTTCTTTCAGAAGTGCCCCATGCAAACCATTGTTGCTGAAAGTAGGAGGTTCAGGGAGAATGGGGATCAGTTTTCTTCAGGTTCAAAGTCCTGAATGGTTACACTGACCCAAGTGGTCAGCCCTAAATTCACCAGCATGGTATAAGCATATGTAAAATAAACAACTAAGAAAAATAAGTTGATGATGTAGGTTCAATCTATGGAATCTACATAAATGTTGAAGGATGGACCATCTTCACAAAGTTGTTCTCAAACGTCAAATATGAACATATATATGTGCATATGCATACACATACACACACACACTCACACACACACACATACACACTTTTGATAAGGGATTCTGTTTCTGACCTCAAAGGAACATTATATAGTAATACTAACTTTAGTACAGACCAGTTAACTATTTTACATATTATAGTTCATAAAAGAATTACAATTTTCATTGTTAAATATTAAATATTTTAATATTTATCCTGTTGTGGAGGATAGAGTCCTTTCTGATATGAGGAACTGAGACAAGAAATAGTTAACAGTACCTTGATGAGGCTGGTGACCTAATGCAAAGTCGAGATTTTAATGCAGCCTGTTCCTGAAACATCTTTCCCTCCAATGCCAATCTGCTACTAAGACGCAACCTCACTGAAAGAAGAAAATGGCTATTGCATAGTAAAATAATGCATCTAATTTCACATGGTGAAGATGCAGTCTCCATCTTCAAGTAGATTAGGCAAAATCAAAATTGTTATTTTCATTTTTTTGAAAGGGCTATGTGGCAAGAGATTCAATATCATCAAAGAAGACTACAAAATAAAACCATTTAAAATATGACATTAATAAATAAATATATTACATGTGTACTATTAAGAGATAACTTTAATATGACAGTTACCTATTTAATATAATTTGTCAACAGGAAAACACAAATACAGAATAGTGACTTGTACTTTTTTTGAACTGTAGTTATATTGTATGGTCATTTATTTCAACTACTCATAGACATTTCTGTGGCAATGATTTAAAAGCAAGCTAACAACGTGTCATCACAGATTCATGCCACAGGAAAATGTGCAAATGCAATTTTCAAAAATGCAGATGAAGTTATCTATTCCTTACCCCTTTACTGAGGAGGCTTGATGGAGCCTGTCCTTTTTTTTTTAATTTATTTTTACTAGATATTTTCTTTATTTACATTTCAAATGATATCCTCTTTTCCAGTCTGCCTTCTGGAAAAAAAAATCCTATTCCCTCCCCCTGATCATCAATAGACCCTCTCCTAATTCCCAGCCCTGGTATTCACCTACACTGCGGCATAGAACCTTCACAGGACCAAGGGTCTCTCCTCCCACTGATGACTGACTAGGCCATCTTCTGATACATATGCAGCCGGAGCCAAAAGTCCCACCATGTATACTTTTTGGTTGGTGGTTTAGTCCCTGCGAATTATGAGGGTACTAGTTAGTTCATATTGTTGTTCATCCTAAGAGGCTGCAAACCCCTTCAGCTCCTTGGGTCCTTTCTCTAGCTCCTTCATTGGGGACCCTGTGATCAGTCCAATGGATGACTGCAAGCTTCTACTTCTGTATTAGTGGGTACTGTCAAAGCCTCTCAGGAGACAGCTGTATCAGGCTCCTGTCAGCCAGAACTTGCTGGCGTCCACAATAGTGTCTGTGTTTGGTGATTGAATATGGGAAGAATTCCCAGGCAGAGCAATCTCTGGATTGTCCTTCCTTCAATCTCTGCTCTATAGTCAGTCTCTGCATCTCCTTCCATGGGTATTTTGTTCCCCCTTCTAAGGAGGATCCAAGTATCCACACATTGGTCTTCCTTCTTCTTGAATTTCTTGTGATTTGTGGATTGTATTTTGGGTATTCCAAGCTTCTGGGTTAATATCCACTTACCAGAGAGTGCATGCCATGTGTGTTCTTTTATGATTGGGTTACCTCATTCAGGATGATATTCTCCAGATCCATCCATTTCCTTAAGAATTTCATAAATTCATTGTTTTTAAAAGCTGAGTAGTATCCATTGTGTAAATGTACCACATTTTCTGTATCCATTCTTCTGTTGAGAGACATCTGGTTAGTTTCAGTGTATCTGGTTTTATATGGAGGTCCCTGATCCACTTGGACTTGAGCTTTGTACAAGGAGATAGGAATGGATCAATTTGCATTCTTCTACATGCTAACTACCAGTTGAGCCAGCACCATTTGTTGTAAAAGCTGTCTTTTTTCCACGGGTTGGTTTTAGCTCCATTGTCAAAGATCAAGTGACCATAGGTTTGTGAGTTCATTTCTGGGTCTTCAATTCTGGGTCTTTTTTTAATTGTGTATTTTATTAGATATTTTCTTTATTTACATGTCATACGATTTCTCCTTTCCCAGTTTCCCTCCCTCAAAAAAAAAAGCACAGATAAAAAAATCCTCCAAAAACAACAAGAACAAACCCCTGTTGTCTCCCTCCTCCCCCTGCTTGCCACCCCACCCTCTCCCACTTATTGGCCCTGGCATTTCCCTATACTGGGGCACAAAACATTCACAGGACCAAGGGCCTCTCCTCCCATTGATGCTCTACTTTGCAATCCTCTACTATAAACATGCTGCCAGAACAATCAGTCCCACTACGTATAGTCTTTGGTTGGTGGTTGAGTCCCTGGGAGCTCTGAGGGTACTAGTTAGTTCATATTGTAGTTCGTCCTAAGGGGCTGCAAACCCTTCAGCTCCTTTGGTCCTTTCTCTAA